>JAQFYC010005973.1:0-13132 GCA_034694165.1 Tomocerus mixtus | reverse complement strand
ACTTATTAGAATTGGAAGGATAATATTTAGACTATGACGTAACTTGTAGGAAATGAAAGGGAACAGTCAATAAAATGATTCCCATTAAGGAACATTCATAATAGATGTACGAAAATTCTGCAAACCTCCCTTCTTATGTAATTTTTGCAGTATTCTCTCCTTCCCAACGGAACATTAGACATTAACTCTCAATAATTTCATTAATTTAAGCTTAAGGATACGTCCTTCTTTCTAATTCACGGTGCTCTCTCTTCCTTAAAATCGATTATTAAATTTCCATAATAGTGCATATGCTCTGGATTATAAATGCAAAGAATTATAGCATGGGATTTGTGAAATTAGAATGAACATGAAAATGCACTACGGGTAGTTTTGCACTCAAAAAATGATTGAAATATTGAGTCATATCAGGTGGGTATAATAAGTAAGTATAGATAATAATACTTATTAGCGAAGAAAGAAGGTAAAACCTGCATATTAAATAGTATTACCGGTGAGTCTTTCATGTAACCAAATTAGAGTAAAAGGTGAAGGAAATTGAGAGGATAATGAAAGATATCACGGATCAATGCTTATGAATGAGCCTTCTCTTCCCGTCTAATTGACTGAGAAATATTGAGAATAATTACCCGATTAGCATAATGGGCAAGGAATTTAGGCTGAGTTGAAGTTGAATTATAATGCTCAATTGAATTGAATGAATGCCTACAACAAATAGATAGCTAGAGGATGTACGTACGTCTATCTCACGTCACATCACATACAAAGCTAACTAACAATAGGCAAAGTAGTGTAGTACCTATGTATTAAGGTAGTTAGTTAGGTGGATTGGATTGGATTGGATTGGAATATTTAATATTATTTTCTCTTATAAGGTTAGATATGCAAAGCAACCTAATGTAATGGCATTTGGATTGGGTGGACTTGATGTACTATCAATTATTCTGCTAGGAGGCAATGGGAATTATACAGTACACAGACATACCTGGTGCATACCTTTAGCCTGACTTTATCTCGCCACTTATTATGGAAAGGTATTCGATTGGATGGATGTATATTAAATAGGGAATGAGCTTTACACATCAGCTAATAATATAAAACATATTTTATGAAACTCGTCAGTCAGATTCTCAAGTTAGAGTTAAGTTAAGTACTTGACTGTACATACTCAAGAACTACTAATATATAAGCTATACATATGTAATATGAACTTGACTGTATATATAAAGATACAGTTGGCTTAATACTGCGTGTATTGTATTGTATTGTACTGTGTGAATGAAAAGTGTAGTCAATCTTACCCAGGAATGAGATGAGCTGAAGTTAGTTAGTGAGTTGAGTGAGCAGAGATAGATAAATAGATGAATTGAAATGATTCCATATGGTAATGTATGAATGTTAGTTTGGTTATGTGTATGTGTAGTATGTATGTATGCATGGTAGTAGTCGTAAAGTGTATGTATTTCTAGAAAATGAAATCTAGAGCCCACCTGAGGCATAATTAATGAATTCCTCACCGGCCTTTTTTCCACACTGAGGGGGTAAAAGGGCAAAGGAATGTATTTAATTTAAGGCGTGGGCATGACAGGCATAGAGACGCTGCTTAATCGGTCATGCATTATGAGGAAGGATTCTTTTCACTTCTCATTCTCATTGTGGTCACCAGACCAGCACTCACTTGAACATCATCGGACGGATCACATCCACATCCAGTCCAGATCCAGCCAAACCAAACCAAGTCAGCATCCAGCTATATTATTCTATTCTTTGTGTATGTATTACTCACTAACAATAAGCTAAACTAAAGAATAGCTTACCTAGTTAGTTATAGCTGTCAGTGATAAAAACTGGCTTGTATTTCTACATGCACATGTACTACATGTGTGTGAGTGTTTGTAACTACGTAGGTATAGGTATGTGGATTACTTACATATATTTGTATACACTTTATTTGATATACATACATGCACATATAAAGTTATAAATGCTTGGTATTTATCTATCTGAAAATGTGTGTTATTAAAAGTTGAATTTCTTAAAATGTCGAGCTAAGCTACGAAGTATGCACTAACTAAATAATAGATGAGTTTGTAATGTAATGCATGCAAGGGGTTACTTATTTAGTTAGTATTGTCCTGACCTGATGAATAGTTACGTGGAGATATTAATATAAAACTAAAAAGTGTATGGGTCTCTTATGGGAATTTCGTCGCCTAAGACAAGTAAGAAGATGTCTTGAGTTAATCTTAAGTAAGACTCCCCTCTGGCACGCAGGATACAAAAATATGTATTTATTTTTCCTAAATAAGATATCTTTTCCGTGTAAAGCTCTTATTTTATTCCTTGTCCAGTCCAGACCCAGGCCACTCACTCCTTCCCTGTTTTGGTTTAGTTTTCAGGAAGATGAGCTTTTAAATGAATTGCCATATACAGTTCAGGTGAGTGTTCTGCTCACTTAATTTACGTACCAGCTTAGTACAAAGAAAAAAGGTTTAGTCAAGTCAAGTCAACTCAACCTAAAGGTTAATCGTATAAAAATTCATAGTTTCCTTTATTTAGTATTTCTATTGTAGTATTAGTACGTAACTAATAAGCAGAATAGAAAATTCTGACTCTGGCTCTTGCCCAGTCTGGTGTGGTTTGGTATGTAGTATGTAGGTACACAGTTCCAAGTTAATTATATAAGATGAGAGTGACTATATAAAGATTGTACAGAAAAAGGGATACTCGTATACTCTGGCTCTGGCCAACTCTGTTTTTTAGTCTCGGACATAAAAGCAAAGATTTCCAAGCTTAACCTGACAAGTTGACTTCAGCAGGCCACGCCAAGCCAAAACCAAAGCCAACAAGTAGAAAATTGTTCAGTCAACTTAGATTAGTTTGACGTTCCACTGAGTGTGTCAACTGGACGTCGTGACTCGTGAATGCCTCACATCACATTGGGAGCGACGGCCAAGAAAAGTTACATAACTTCTATTCATTTGTCACAATGTTTGTACGTATCTTTAATCTTAAGGTAGATATGTGGTAATACAAACACAATACTACAGAAACATATTATAGCTATCTTCTTATGCACTTAATTCTCATTCATTACGTATAGGAATCTCGCTGTTTTAGCATTTCATATTAAGCTAAGTAATTCTATAGTGTTGACTTTGACTTCAGCATTTTTAAGACTGCGACTAGCGTCTGGAGAAATAATTTAAGAAGAAAAAAAAAACGCTGGAAATCATACAAGTCAAAGTCAGACCAAGTCATACAAGAATTGATTTAATTTGTGTTTATCTTAACTTGGTTGAAATGTATAAGTGTTGGCTGATTGTATGTACTATTTAGTATTTACTAGGCTCAAATGCACGTAATAGCTGGCAGGATGGTAATATGCATTATGCATTCTGTTCTGAAGTTCAAGGAAAAATTACCTTTATTATATTATAGCATTTCCATGTATGGGTTCCTTATTCATTAGACATGGACAAGGTCTAACAATTACAATAGAACTAGAGATGGAAAATATGGAGCTGCATTTCATTATTCTATACTACGTACTATTATTTAGTACTAGTGTGATATTATTATGTGATGGGATATGACACTGTGCCTCTTTCTTTTTTTCTTGCTGAATCACGACGAGATGTAGCAGACAATAATGTGCTCTGTTATGGTGGACACGATTGCATTACACTACACTGTAATGTACTGTAGTAAATCTAAGATTTTTATGTATTAATACCTATATAACACTTGTATTATGTACTAAATACAAATAGTCAATCATTATACTAACTAAATAGAAGAAAACAGTATGCAGTTCTACTATTAATAAGTAAAGTTTATTATTTAAGTCTTGAGCTAATACGACTAAGGATAAGTAAGTAGTAGGTAAGGTAAAGGCATTCATTAAAGTCCAACTCAGGTGGGCTGTTTTGGTTTTGGTTGATCTGAAGATGCCTTGCCCTGCCTTGAATTGCCTACCTTAGTTTGTTCAGTGTGTTATTGTGTATATGTATTTATGTATTGACTAAAGCCTGACTCTTAACGAGCTAATCGCTTCAATCATACTGCATTAATCAAAAATCCCTAATCCATCATCTCCTACGGGGCTCACCCTTGACACGACCTGAACAGGGGGTCCTTTTCCAAATTGTTCACATGGAGGAAAAACTAAGAAAAAATCTCTGTCTCTCCTGTCACGATATTTTCTCTGAATGCGACTCTTTTTCATTTGCTACGTATGGCGGATGAATCTTTTTTGAAAAATATAACCAGAGTGAATTGAATGAGTAACCATTATTATCACACTACTTTATCTTTATTTCTGTTTAACTACTGTAAGCAATTGCATACTAATATAAGTATATAGGAAAATAGTCTAATAAGAGAACAATACAAATGTTTTGTGAAATGGGATATTAGAGAAGAATTTCCGTTCTTTGCACCACTCAATAGTCAATATTGTTCACACTCACGCATTTGCATGACACTTATCGTCATAACATAATGCATACGTGCATGAATGTCTGAACTATAAAATGAAATTTATTTCATTGTGCGTCACCTCAACTTGATGTGAGTGGAGTGGAATGAGATACACATTGTTGTACCTTTGTATTAGGCATTAGGATACAAATAGTTAGGTACTAATATAAAACACGAGATAAATTATATAATCGTAATAAAAACAGAGTTGTGAATATGAATATATGAATATGAGTGGAGTGACTGACTTGATTTGACTTTGCTACACTAACGATAAGTAAGTACGTAAATGTAATGAAATGTAGGAACGTAGTAGAACTATGCATGTAATAATGATGAAAGTCATTGAGATGAGATATGATTTTCTTTATACACAGCTGCCTATTATCTCGATTGATTTTCTTTTGAATTTCAAGAGCATTGATCTTCTGACCCAAGCCAAGCCAAGCCAAGAGGAACTTAATTCTAACTCACTCCTCACATCAGAACAACAAAACTTACTCGCATTCCATTCTTTAAATTGCGGACTCGACGCGATGCGATGGCCATACTTTCACGTGTGTTCTGCCTTGTTATGTTAAAAAGATACATAGATATTGATAGTGCGTGGATATTTATCTATTTTTTAGAACTTTAGATACTTCATCAATCTGATGAGCTAAAATATGAGCATATTTGTACGTACGCTCGATTAAAATGGTTTCGAGGAATCTAGTTTGAGAATTTTTATTCGATTTTAGCAAGTTTCACACAGCTGGTGTGCTAATAAAGTCACAAGCGTCTTTGCCTAACTTCTCGACTAGGTATACTTAGAGAAAAGTCGAAAATTTAATGAAATATGATACGCAGAGCAACATTCGAGCGTTTGAATCATATTTCTTATTCTATTGTAAACGTTAATATTCAACTTATATGTAAAATCAACTTAAATATAGTTTCTGCAATACCGTCATGCATCAGGTCAATCAGGTGTACTTAACATAGGCAATGTGTTCGCTAAAACTCAATACATGAATATTATGGCTAGCTAATAACCTATCACATCTGTGTGTAACTTATAATCTATACATCAGAGTAATATTATAGATGGATTAAAATACCTATACAACTGAATTTTGCTTTTATTTTTCATTTTGCTTTTGGGGTTTTACTAGATAGTGGAAATCAACTTAGATACCTAGATGTTTTATGTAATATTATTTATGAACCACTTCTACTGCCTATGCTAGTCAATCTCAGGGATATTACAAGCTTAATAGTTTGGCACACGTCATAACGTATAGTTTACATAAAAATGTACTGCATGTACTGTATTTACAACGAAAACCATGCAAAAGTGTCCAACTTTCAAGTAAACCAAATCAGCCCAATCTCCAAACTGTTACCATACTTGCATTGCAACCTGCAACTGCAAGATGGGTATCTTAAAGCTCGTTTCACTATCAAAACCATCTAGTACATTCATGCTATACCTATTACTGTAGTTTATACACATGCACATGGGCTGCATTTATATATCATTAACTATAATGTTCCTTTGAGGGTATAATTTTGTTGGAGTGGAGAAAAGAGACCAGAAGCAAAGTTGACATTGACTTATGCTTTGCCTACAGTTATTTGGAAACTCATTGAGGACGCTTGAGAAATTAGTTGGTGCTAGTGTAGTGCCTGCATGGAAAAGCTGCATATGCCCTGCACTTACTGATCCATAATACGATTATGTACACCTAAAACTTACCCCTTTTATGTAATACAATATTTTTTCAAACTTTAAGATGACATGGCATATGAACTATTAGTAGTAGGTTGTAGGTACTTAGTACTGTACATATAAAATGTGCATATAATGTCTAATACTTACTATGCATCATTTGTTCGAAGTGGGAGTATGTATTTAAAGTACAGGGAAATTAGAGCGAACAACATGTGGATCGATATTTTGAATATCTATAGTTGGATTCGGTGATTTTATACATAATGTGCATGCATGTAGCTGATTCAATGAAATTTTTTAAAAATATGATGTACAGTTACCTCCAAGTTGATATTAAAGCCAAATATTTTAAAGCTTAGCTACTTACTTAACCCATACCACATTCTTTTTATTTAATCATAAAACGTTAAAGCAGTGCTGTACTATGTGTCGGCTTACATAAATGACATTTACTGATATGAAGTAAATATGTTTGGTCATACCAGTTCGTATATGTACTTATGTAATGTATGAAAGTTACATATTATTAGTTTACATATACTACACATGTGTGCAGTCTACATAATATGTACCATATAAATATCAATGACAACAGTAAAGGCAAGTGCAAGTGCAAGTGGTTTGGTTTGGTTTGAGTCGGATGCGCTTTGCTATGATGTTATAATGTCTGTATGTGGGGTTCCTACTCTTACGGACTACGCATTCAAGTCAAGCAAGTTGAGCTCAGTTAAAGTATATCCCCTATTTGCTAATATCCGCCGAGCGTTTCGCTAGCTCTCTTCTTCTCCTCTCAACTTTGACAGGCATTTAACCACATGAAAGAAACTGAAATTGAAAACGCTTTTGATGTGAGTCCAATTAAGTCAGGTCGATTTTGAAATGTAATGAAATGAAAGAAACGAAATCAAATTAAATCACACACAGTATACAACACACACTACAACTTAGAACTGCTACAGAGAAGAGAAGAGTAAACCATTACATAGTCGCATACTTACTGGTATATATTACATAAACATAGTAAATGGAGAAATACAGATAAATAAAAGCTCATTTATTTCGTCTAGTCTATAGCATATGTAATACAAATGTTTTTCTCTCTTTGATTTTAGCTTCTTTTCAAATGCTTGCTTATTCATAAGTGTACATTTATACTCTAAAATGAATGAATGCCGAAAGGGAATCTATCAAGTGTAGGCAATAAAAATGTAAATGATGTATTATATCCAGGTAATTTAAATTCTCTGGATAACAATAGAATAGAAAGTGGAATATATTGAAATAAAACAAGTTTGCTTACAGTAACGAGTAAATACTACACTATACAAGTAGCATTGTATCTGCAATGCAAATATTCTCCTTTGCTAATAATACTAGTAGCTTTACCGAAAGTACCAAAGATTGGGGCCAAGCTCAGATTACCAAATGTATAATGTTATATGTAACAAAATCTGATAGCCGGATTTACATTGTATGTATAAATACCAGCCTAACCGCAATAATTGCAAAATACATTAGTTTAGGTACCTCCTAAATCCAATTGACTTTTACATGACTTTCCTTTAATCACTATGTATGTATGTACGTGCATTATTCAGTTTGGCATGATTTTGCTTCTATATGTTGATTTAGCATTGTATTTGACTTCTTACACAACACAAGGGTGTAGGTTAAACAATACAATATACATAAATGCTATTCTACACACTATAGAAAGACAAAATTCATATATTCATTCATTATAGCAGTAGATATACGGATACATAAGTAAGGAAGGAAGAGAACCTCCCCGATTTGTCTTGGCTCGGTTTAAGCTTAAGCTAAGAGGCTAGGAAGGTACCTAAATATATCTGGACTGGAAATACATAAGATTAGTTGGGCGTGTAGCCACAAAAGCTTTGCTTACTTATTATTATCGGTATTGTGATTGCCTCGGAGGTTTGTTAAGTTAGTTATTGGAGTGGGAGCGAGTCCGGTTGGTCTTTCGGTGCGGGTATTGTACTGTGTGTCTTATGTTAGTTAAGTAGAATACATATACTAATACAGTAAGGTACCTATGCTAACATGCAGAAAGAGAGTGATTGTTGTGAGCAGAGGAGTCAGTCAGTCACTAGTCTAGTTAGTTCAGTTTTCCTTATGTTAACTGATTTGATGTGATGGCGGATGTTTTCCAAGACGCAGCAGCCTAAACAGTCTATTGATCGCATTAAATTAAGCTAAAGAAATCGAATTATAATCTTGGGAGGTCTTTCTCCTTTGTTGTGGTGAACTTAGTTTAAGTAGCAAGTACGTAATAAAGTTAATGGCTCTTTGCCTGCCTGCCTTCCTTGTCTCCGTTTCTTGCTTGCTCTCGTCGTGTTTCTTCCTTCCGTAAAATTCGCCTCCGCCGCCAACGAAACCAAAACCGAACCAAACCTACTGCATGATTCTTATCTACAACTTTAGCATACACTTAGAATAATTTAATGCAAGAGCATTTAACCATATCCTCTCAACTCTGTGTCGTAGTTAACGATCAACTTCTGTGTACATTACGCTCATTGCTAAGTAGTTAAGAAAGACAAGGTACTTTTCTTCTACTTAACCGACGGATACCAATCTACATACTACTTTTACGTCTTATATACTTATCATAGAACACTTTATGTAATTTAAATATACAGTTTACGGTAGCATTCTTATATAATTCGTAAGGAGACAACCAAGCAGTATAATATTACTACTTTCTCCCTGGAAGTTAGATTAAGGCTAAGGAAGGACTTTTTACCATTCAATTGAATTATGACATAATCAAAGGAAAGTCTTTAATGTTGAATTAAGCTGATGAGATGAAACGAAATACTCAACTAACAAAATATAATTTGTATATTCTCCTGTAATGTAACAATCTAAGTATAATATTATCTAACTAATGCATGTGCTACTTAGATTTACTTACTAAACTTAAGTAGACTAACGTTTGTTTAGCTTATCCTTTAGTTAAGCCAAGCAAGTCAACCAACCATCCCGGGAACGAAACCAACTTTTACTATTACACCCGATCTACTTACTCACATCACATCACTACAATTACAATCAGCTCTCGTTTCCACTCAATATGTATTAAGCGCGTGCCCTGCCCTGCCTTTTCTTTGCTCTTTGTCTCCGTGCAATATGCCATGCCATGTCATGCCACACTTATTTAACCTTATCCTTGTGTATCCTTAGCTTATTTAGCTTCTGCATTATAGATTATAGTTTAAAATTAGTGGAATCACCAATTCTGACTTTGTACGTGCCCAAAACATCAACAATAATTGTTTTTCTATTATTTTAAGTAACGAAGCCCAAAGGAAAATACAAATATGTAGTAGCACAATGAAACTTTTAACGAAATTAAGCCATCTGCTCACTTCGGCACGGTACAAGTGCTTCCACACTATACAACGCCAAATAATTCCAAAACTATTTATTACAACGAGCGAAACACTCGAAAATATAAAAACGCTTCAGCCATTAGTTGGCAGCACACCTAAGCACACCTATAATTTACTCTGCCCCAGAATGAAGTAATTATTTTCGATTACCCACGTAATGTCTTAATACAGCTAGAACATTATAAGGAACTTTTTTCCACATTACTTATCATTATTCACTTGTACTACTATGTTCATTTCTTTAGTGTACTCCTACTGCAAATTCCCATTAAACTAGAGCATAATTATAATTCATTTTAGATCTATGTATCATTGTATTATAAGTATTTGATTTTTAATTGTATCCCTGAAGATGACAAAAGCAATTTGTCGAAAGCTTGGATTTTGAAGTTCGTTAAAGCCTTTTTTAGCCTAAAAAGAACGTTAAAATGAATTACCTATCATCATCTTAAAGGCTGGAAGCACTTATAATATGTAGAGCATACTTATACTTGAAAGAAAAAAATCATTATTTAAGACCATCGACATTATTTTTCAGTACGTTTTATTTTAATTAAAGAAATCAATAGATAGCTCTTAGCATTATACTGCATTAATGTTTGAAATTAATGTGATCGAGTATTTATCCATGTAAATCATAATGAAACTTATTGTTAGACACTATTTAAGTAGTAGTGTCAGTAGTTAAATGTTATAATGTTTATGCAGAAAAATACTGACGTGGATTTCTATGCAGAAGATGGACAATTAAAAGTTAAGCATATCTAATACGATGACTAGGGAAGCGTAAGAAGAAATGGGGCTATAAGAACACCCAAGAGTTGAGCATTAGCATAGCATTATAGCATCCATAAAAGCTTTAGCTAAAATAAAAGGAAGCGAAGAGAGAAGTTGGAGTTAATTTGTTTGGCGCATGGCTGGCATAATAGCCGTGCTGTGTTTTAATTTCTCTCGTCCTCTCCTACATATAAGTATGCAATGCTTTTCATCGCCTCTCTAGCTAAGCTAGGCTCGAGCTTGCTTTAGTTGGTTGGCTGGGATTGGCACTCGAGCACTGACTCGGAATCGCGTTTTAATTAACGCAAGCCTTTCTCTTCATTCATTCCATAGCAGAGGCGTATAATTAGTGGCTGCGTGATATGCAAATTCTAAGTCGGAGGAGGGAATTAAAGTTTGTACGAACCACTAGACTCTTTCCTTCTGCTGTCAGAACACACCTGTGCCTATTAATACTATATTACACGGCGAATTCCTGCACTCCCTTGATTAATGAGTGTGCTGAGACTCAAACTCATCGTCAGAAAGAAAGAGCGCAATAGTATAGTAAAAGTAATATGTTATTTGATGGGAGGATAACGAATGAGAATGAATATAGTACATAACATAGTAGATATTACTACCTTTTTATACAATGCTTTATATTTAGTATATATTAGATAATGGAAGACAAGACAAAACACAAGATGAGAGTTACCATTTACCAAATACATTATTCCCTTGTCTTTCTTCATATAATACTGTTATAGCCTTATAGCATTACATGGAGTCCGTCGTATCACAACGCTACATCACATTGCTCCACCATACCACCGTCTTCGTCTTCTTTAATATCTGTCGACATTACATTACATTCTATCCATTCATTAGTTGGTCAAGCCAAAGCCAAGCCAAGTACTCAGATTATTATTAGACAGACATTAGCAGCCAGACCAGACAAAACCATGCCAGGCCTTAAGAAGAGAAGGAATCATGAAAGTTACGAGGATGGCCTAACCGAGCCCAATGTGAGATAACTGAACTTGAGTTCACAGCATTATATTAGAGAATCTATACCTATTGTTATTAAGTATATTTAGCTGTACATACGTGTGCCTACTAAATAGTAGAGATATGATATATAAATATTTATACTCACTCGTCAGGCAATACTGTAGTAGGAAGTAATGAAATGGAACTTTACTAATGTAAGTTAGTATGCATTTACTGTAGATGCTAGAAGAAAGGAACAATTCAGCACTGCCTTATATAGATGGATGTATGTATAACGGGCAACTCAAGTCAGCTCTTTGTTCATAATAATGATAAAAGACTCTTCTGCATTGTATGTAAGTAGATATTACTATACTGTATAATATTATGAGGGTTCCTTGTTTTGTACACACTACACGCTACAGAACGGGCTGTTTTGTTTGTATTCACTCTAATATGTACCTAGTGTTGGTAATAATATACAAACTACATATACATACATATAAACAATGATACTCCTAAGTGTATATTAAAGATAGGAGTTAGGAGTAACGCATATAAAACCGAAGTAAATAATAAGGATATGGTGATAATAGTAAGTAGTATGGGGAAAGTGGGAAATAAAGCTGGAGAAGAGTGGACTGGAACTGGACTGTATATAGTAGTTTAGTTTAGTTTGCCTGGACTGGACTGACTGGAGAACCGAGGAGAGTAGGGAAATAGTAGAAGAGAAGACAAGTCAAGATATTTTATGCCCCATGATATTATTTGTTGAAAAGAGCGAAAGACAGTAGAGATTTAAGGGGAAGTCGCTTGCTTTTGATGATACGTTTTGCGTCGTCAAATCGATAAAAACGCGAGTGTATCGTGAATAACAGCACGTCTTCTAGGCCGGAAAGAAAGTGGATTAATCTTTTTTGTCTTCTCTCAACGAATTTATTGCTGTTTTGCCTTTTAGTAGATTTTTCCACAATGGGAATTTAAGTCACAGAGTAGAATCCATTATTAACGCATGTATGTATGCTGATATACGCATGATTTCTTTATATTCATTTATCCTCATGTCTGATGTGTAAAGCATAATACAATATCCGTACTGTACTGCATATAGGCATGCAGAGTGTGTAATATTACTAAATAAATATACTGCCAATTGCCACTAGGAAACCTACTATTAGTATACTTTAGACAACCTAGGCAATATAATAGGATTTTTCTTTCGAATTTACATTTTATCTTTGTGCGACAAAAGCTTAACTTCAAATAGTATGGTATTGGTTCATCACTCGAACAAGCAGACATTAAAACAGTTGTTATACAAATCAGTTAATTTACATGACTTTGAGACACCTCCTAGTAGTTTGGAAGAAAATATTATCAAGTACCGGAAAAGTTTTAATTGTAAATTGACATTGGCAGGACATAATTAATTTTTTGCAACACAACCTGCAGCTAAATAATTGATGGCAGACTATTTGTACATGATTACTCGGTCGAACTGCTTGCTAGGCACTAGATTCTGAAAACAAATTAAATGATACATATGCCTAATTGTTTGATAAATATTGATGTACTACTATAGTAGTATAAGTACTAAGCCCAGCACACGCACAAGTACTACCTCAAATATTGTTGGGGTTTATTAATATATTTTTATAGCGAAAGAGTATAGTAAAATATGTTGGAGCATGTGATGACGTAGTATTAATATCTAAAGTAATCTACAATTCGTAAAGGAAAAATTTGGTTGAATGCTGAATTGAATTGTTCC
>JAQFYC010005972.1:0-13133 GCA_034694165.1 Tomocerus mixtus | reverse complement strand
CCGGATTTCGGATTTGTCAAATCCGGATTTATTCGGATTTGAAATCCGGATTAAATCCGGATTTAACAGCCCTAGTCAGAAGTGATTTACAAAAAAGAATTAAAAAATTTTAAAGTAACTTCAGTATATCAATTTTTGTAAATAAATTACTGCACCTGATATAATTGCGGGAATAAAAATCCATAACTAGATATAAGATTATATATATGTAAATAAAAGCGCAGGCATACAATGCTATCAAATCATTTCCTATTTGAAGGACTATAAGTAAATTTCGAACAAGTACAAGTACATTAGAGCCCGCTTCGGGAAATATAACGTTAGCCATTATATACTCTCCGTTAGTGTTTGTTTTTATTATTATGACAATGACAGTTAGGACAGTAGATGCTGGCATTGCAAATTTTGATATCCATGTTTTCAATTTATTTTCAACCCAATTAGGCTTCATTTGTGTTGCATTATCTTCGAATGTAATTCCAAAAATATTTAAAATGTATTTTAAATTCAATAATATATTAATTGCAATTAAATGTTTGTTAATTAATATTTCTTACTTGTTTCCCGTTTGCTTTCGAGTTGTAAGCAGTGCAACATACATGCAATTTCCACTTTTCTCTTTTGAATAGTCAATAAAACAACGACGCTTATTATGTATATTGACAAATGAAATAAAATAAGTATAAAATCATTAGACATCAAATATGCGTCTTGTTGATACATTTTTTTTCGTTCATTGTTAAGCTGAAATACTTCAAACAAAAGGAACACCAATGTAGAAACTGTTGTAAATTTAAAGAGGCTTAGAGATTTTGAAACGGTAAACTTTTGCAATGAATTGTTCCAACAAAATGGCAAAATTCTGAAATAATGGCCGATGTTGACATTAATCAAAAACCATTCGAAATAGTTTTCTTCACGACTAACATTTTGGAAGGATAATGATAAATATAACTTATTTTGAAAAATATAAATACAGTGACTCAGTGCATGAAACAAAAAGTTAAGGACAAATTTAAAATACGTTAGCATTATGTATTATCTGTAACTAGATAATTTAGCAGTAGGTTTTTTAAATTGGTATAAAGCAAAGACAAATGAAGTCAAGACTTAACGTTGACTGATTTCTATACTCTCGAAAAGAAGACACTCTTGGATATATTTTCTTAGTGGTGTTTAACATAAGCTGAATTAATTCCAATAAAATCAAATATGGCAATTAATTGTTTATATGCTTACCGAGAAATAATAAAATAATAATAGTTAAATGGGATTAACATTGAGAAGCTATTTCATTGATTATAGGGCAAGTTTGCTATAATCAAGAATTAATATTTAAATATGTCAGCTTTGGTAAACGTTAAACGTTAATGTTATTTCGAATACAAAGCAGGTAGCAGAGTTTAACGTTGGTTTGCTGCTGATTGTGAGAATCATAATCGATTTGTAAAGACTAAATGCATAACACAATTTACAGTTGCCTTACACTATTCATCCGTTACTTTAGATACATAGATATGTTAATGTTTATCCGTCTTCATTTATTTGTCCCTTCCATATCCTCCTATTGTATAAGCGGAAAATGTCATTGTTTATTAAAATTATTTAAGATATTTCCGCTTTATGCTAATCCTTTGCAAAATTTATGGCTCTGTGTTGACGTCAATGTCAATTATATATAATATGATTATTTATTTGTCGTTTTAGGAATAGCTTGCTGAAAATATTGACTGGTTCAAACACAGAAAACCTTAATGGGCCAAATGAGTTCAGGTTCAAGACGGGTCGTGTCGGTATGAAATGAACAGAACATAGAATTAGAAATATACTATCTATTATACATACAGAATGGTTGCTGTAACCCTGTCTATGTTATTGATTGACTCGGTCAATCTATACGATCACGTTGCCTGGGCGTCTGTCTGTCCGTCCGTCCGTCCGAAAACACGATAACTTTTGAACGGATTAAGATAAACCGTTCCAACTCAGTATACGTCTTTTAGGGGACGAGAGGACGACAACCTCCTATTATGGGGTCATTTGGTCAACGGGACACTGAGTTAGGTCAATTTGAAACATTGTTCAATTTACAGTGTATGCAGAATACATATGCATAAGTAGTAGTGTGGTACCTCAAGTTTTCAAAGATTTGCACTACAATTGTATTTGTACGTAACTAACAATCATGCCACTAGATGACAGACCGAGTCAATCTAACTGACTTGCTATGTTTTATTCACTATTTCAGCTATTTTCCTTAAATTATACTTTGGTGCACTCGACGTTTATTGACTAGAACAAAGAACAGGGCAGTTTAGGTATGTCTTATGATGCCCTCAACTTAGCGAGATATCCTGATGGATGGCCTGGCAAAAGTCTGGGTGGTCTTTTATGTTAAATGATCCTAGCCCAATGCAACGGTTATATTATTGTGTAATTAATTAATATGAGAATCAAGATACAGTACCAGTACCAGTAAATAGGTCAAGAGTGATCCAGTTCAGAGTTATGTTCAACAATGAAGATCACCTTTAATTAACCAATCAATTTGTGTAGGGTATAAAATATAATGCTAAGTCAGGAGCTCCAGCACAACCGAAGTGTAAGTGTAGACACAGAATGAGCTTCGGTTTCAAAGTTAATTCATATTATATTATGTTTTATTAGGTTATCTATCTAAATAGAATTATATATGTCATGTGTGTAGTACGTGGAGACTGGAACTGTGTATGATGTGTAGGCAAGGATACACACAGTCTAAGAGTCACCCAGAACTCAGCGGTGGGCAGACCAGTTTTACGATCCTGTCATAAATTGCATATGAGACTACGGACGAGTCCAGTTATGTAATTATATGTATGTAGTATCACATTGTCGCTTCCCTATCCAAAATACTTCTTCTTTTAAATTTTTTACTTAAATTAAATGTTCAGTGCACAGAATATGTGAAACAATCTATCTACAATTAAGGTATACATAATAAAATATCTACGTGAGTGACTCCCAATATTATTCAATTAATATTGCGTTTTTTTGGTAACTTTTAATTACATATTGTTCGTACATAATAATGAATACTGCAGAAGCTCAATACTCAATAAACGGTACGACAAGTTACTACTATGATATTGCCATTCACCCTAATTTTAGTAAACTATGTCATTATTAGTTTTTTTCTCATATTATTTTAGTTAGTAGGGATTGTTTATGTAAGATACCTCTGTAAAGTGTAAAGTTAATTTTTTGGTCACAGTAATAAACACAATCCAAATAGAGCAGCCCATTTGCTACTGATATGCAAATCCTTAAGTTAAGTATATCAGTATAAAATACGCACAGCAGTAAATTCCTATTTAAATTAGCAACTCTTGTGGTGTGTGTGCATTTAAGCTTTAGTCGTCATGTTGCATGTGTAATATTTACTGAATACTGTATAAAGTACCGTTGTACATGATATACTAGTTATCGAACAGAGTGCCATTATTTTATTTATTTCTTTGACAGACCCACACACGAGTATTTAATATGATTTAACATTTTTATATTCCAATGCACGATTTAGTTCTCCAGTTTGTCACGTTATGAAAGTAAGCAAACGCAAAGTAGTAATCTTGGGTATTTATGCATTCATTGACGTAAATAAAACATTTATACATTAAATAAGTACGCATAGAAACCGTCAAAATCCAAAGATTATCCATATTTTATCGAGATGTATTCCATTCCACACTTTTGGAGTTTGCTTTTGCCGAACCGACAAATCAATCAATTGACTGATGATGCATTCCAAGTGGACTATAAAAATTCGAACAGTAATCCGAACTAAATCACTTTAAGGCAGAACACCTCCAGAAAAGCATCAATTGTACATTATTCTAAGCTTCCAGAATTTGAATTCGAAAGCAAAATGAATATCCAAAGGATTTTGAGCATTTTGTCCTTCCTGGGGATAGTTGGAGCCCAATTACCTGCCCAAGATGCATCAGAGGGAGGCTGTGACCCAAATATTAAAAATTATCTGACTCCATCGTTAGATTTGCTATGGGTAAGAAAGTAAACTAAACTATAATGTGTGTATAAGGAAACATGCCACTTTTTATTTGCATAACTACGATAGATCATTGTATATTTAAAAAATTAAATTTGTACATGTTTTTCTATTCATTGCACAAAAAATGAACTTAATTGCAAAACGGACAATGTTTTACTGAATAGGCCATGGTGCCGAGGAATTACTACGTGCCAATGGGCAGCCAGGCGCTTTATCGACATTACGGCGAAACTTTGTTAGGGCGAGCCCTTGCAGACGAGGCAGAAATGGCAGAAATGCAATTAAGAGTGTGGCTGGCTCTCTGACTGCGGTCTCCAACAATACTGCATTTCCAGACAGGACTGACCCACCGGTCTTTAAACAGTTATGCTTTCCTATCAATGTCGCTCTGCCACTGATTCCAGGCACTGGTACGCAAGTAATCTGTACACCAGTTCCACTATCGGGAAGCCCTGGAACAAACATAACTAATCCTGGAATAAGTAAATACTAGATCATGGCTTACCTTTGGCTCCGACTTTTTTTTGAAATCAGGGAATGTTTTACTTTTAAAAGCCTAATGCTTCTATGATATGTATTTTATACAGGCACAACGGTGGACAGTCTAATATGGACAGATAATAAAACCACAGCTTTGTTTGTACGCTGTCCTGCGGACAATATCCAGGATTACAAAGTTTTGTCAACAAACAAAATAATTGTAGAACCTACAAAGACGATCATTCTTAACAAGCTGCAGGATATGGGATATGACACAAGTAAAGTTTACTATGCAAACTACGACTAATTAATAACTGACAGTTATACTGTACTGTAATTGTAATCTACCTTTTCGGGCATTTACACTTTATCTTCTTATTCGTATAAGAAACTGTTACCAGAGATAGAAATCGATTCCTTTAGATAAAAAAGTAAATTCTTTCGATTTAATTTAGCCCCGATAATACATAAAAATATGTACGTCATAATATGGATATACCAGTGCATATAAAAGTAATTACAATTCCTAAATAAATAATTAGGTGCTCATTGACTTGCTTGCTATTTATTTGTGATCACCTCATTTTCATAATTCAAATGTTCCTTGTCATTGGGCAATATCACATCTTTTTGGTGAGGCATTACGATTTTCTCTTCATTTTGTTCACATAAATCATAAACTTTGTGCACTATTTTGTTGAATGCAACGTGGTCCTCAAAATAACAGTCATGGCCGATTCCTTCCATTAACTAAATAAAAAAATAATAATTTAACATAAAAGACAAATATTCACTACAAAACCTGTAAGACAAACTATATTTTAATTTATTACTCCAGTTTATTAATTTGAAACAAACCTGCTCATCGAAATAAGAAGACGGTCGCAGTTCTTGTATTTCAGCACACGTGGTTTTATATACCCATGATTTTGAGCCATGAATCCAAGTTATGGGTACATCCTTGTGAAGAGACTTTACAACTCTGTCGCAAAAGGGAAACTTGGCCCAACAATATCCACCACTGGACGATAAGGCACGAAGTACACCCTCTCCACTATTTGGGGAAAATGTTAATATTAATATTTAAGAATTAAGAATTGTTGAAAATTTAAAAGAAAATTGTCAATTCCACTTACCTAGGTTTTCTTGAGTTACAATGGAATAAATAATCAACTATTTTCTCATTCCCCTTTTCTCCGATGATATTAAAACTGGAAAGTTCCGGTAACACCAAACGAAGTGCAAATGGGCCTAATAAAATTCAATACAGTTTTTTTTATTAAATTATGATTGTAATTGTACTATACTCCACAATTTCGATTTATTATCCTACCCAGCCCAAACCATCCGATCAGACGAAATCCAAGGAGAGGGTTGGTAAGACGAGTTGCAAAATAAATTACAGGGTGTGCGAAACTGGGCAAATTAAGAGGAGTCTTTGGGATAAAACAAGTAATTCCCCTTGGTTTCTTTGGAAAGCCCCACGGTTCGATTAAAATTAAATGCGGTAATCTGTGAATGAAGTTAGAACAATAATTGTAAACAGTAAACACGATAGACACTTTATATTATACAGCATAATGCATAACAATAAATGTATATACCTTTCTGGGTACTTAAATGCATAGCAAGTTGCAAAGTAGCCACCAAGACTGTGGCCTAACAAAATGAATTTTTCTAATTTCATTTCTTTCCTCCAAGATTCAATGATGTCAATCATCTGCGTTTCCACTTCCAAAGCATTTCTGCTGAATTTTGTCCTTGAACTTCTGCCGAATCCTTATTATTTATAAAGATAAATATAATTGTAATTACATTAAAATCTCAAAATAAATAAAGTTTATATTAAATTTTAAATAAAAATGTTACCAGGCATATCAATTGCGTATACCGGCCGTTCTTTGGCCAAGGAGTCGAGATTAAGTGCCCAAAATCCTAATCCTTGAGCAAATCCATGAAAAAGCACTATCGGGGTTTTCTCTCCACCCTCATTGACAGTGACTGTCCAGATTTCACAATCTTCAGTTCCAACGACTGCACCGATATTTACAAAACGTCCCTCATACGGAGTTTTTAAATCTAAAAGCCAATGTTGATTAAATAGTTTACATTAATTATTACGTGATTAATTCAAAAATACGAGTTTTTCAAATAAAATAATAAATGTTTCAAAATTACACGAAAGAATCTCCTTCTCGGTTGCTTCCAATTTTTCCTTTGAAGAAGGATATCTGAACAACGCCATAATCCATCTACAATAATACAAACGATAAAATCATATACTGCAGATTGGCTCTTTTTTATATTAATTAAAATTAAGTAGTATTTGGACATTTCTATTTTAAGTAATGTAATTTCACTTGCCTTAAAACCAATTGAAGTGTTCCTTGAAATGTCATTGCATTGACAAAAAGCAATAATGGTAAACTTCACAAATAAGCTTGAAATTATTCCTTTTGTGCACAGCTTACAAAATAAAATGATTTATATGAACGTATTTTGTATTTCAACCTGAATGAATACCAACTACCAACCATTTGGTTTTCTTCATTGTTTCTGCTCAGAAATCTCAATCTTGAGTGAGTCTTCGCTGTTGTTAGTGTTTTTCCAATTCTCTTACATTAATTGATCAACCTCTAAACATTCAGTCTCAATGAACTGAAGTTTGGTCGTAGATAGTATATCTATTGTATATACCATAATATATGAAGCATACACGGTTGTTGTGTCCTCATGTTTAAGGTTTATCACAGAACATTACATAGGTGTACAATTATACAGAAAAATACTTTGTTGATGTGACGATATAAAGTATGCTTGCACACAATGCACATAAATACTATATTAGATAATATAATATGCATTAGAGGGTTAACAATACATTCACTACATTGTGCATCTGTAATTAGTACTACTTAAACATAGCAAAGGCCAATTTTTTATTCTCAACTTAATGCATTTAGTCCCATACCCTTCACACGAGCTATATACACATTGAAATGCCTATGCTAAAGTAAAACATTGTTTTTACGTATGACCAGACCAAGTGCTTTAATGCACAAACCTGTTCTCTATAAACGTCCCCTTGCTATGAGGTCAGTTTTTCTTTCGCCTCGTGTATATGTCCTTTCAAACATAGCATATAGTAATTTTACGACCAATCTTTCACAGTCTGAGATAAAGCAAATTATATTTCACACAGTGCTATGTGCATACATGTTCTATGAATAGTTGCCAATTCAGAATCGTTTACACATCATACAGCTATTAGAGTCACTGCTCTCAAGTATAGTACCAATGTAGGTATCTATTATTTACTCATTCCATTATTATTAATAAATAAAAATAGGATTTCTTTAAATTGTGTCATAAATATTTACCTTAATAAGTAAAATGCAAATTGGTCCACTGTTGAATGTGCTTATATAAATAAATACATATTATAGAAATCAAGATCATATGAACGTTAACTTTGCTCTAAAGCAAAGTAAAAGAAAAAAAAAGCAAAGATAGTAGTAACATTGGCATGTTGTTAATTCATAATATCTTTATTGCTTTGTGACATGTAGACAAGAAGTGGCCTCCCTTTTTCGGTATATCAAAATTATACTGATTGCAATTCCATGGTAGTGCATGATTTGTCATGTTAACAAGGTTAATAAAGCAAAAGTGAATAACCAATGTAGATTGAAAATAGTTGTTGCAAGAAAATAATAAAAATAATTCGTAATTAAGTGTGCAATTTAAAATAAGTAAGTGATTTAAAAAATGATTTGCTATTTATAATTATGGCAGAACCTAGCAAGCTGTTTAGACACAGACGAAATAAAATGTTTTACAATAAAATGGATACTTTCCATCGTTGCATAGTTGCATTGACTGAAAATACGAACTTGCAGGTTTACTGTAGATGATTTGAGTTTCGACTGATCATTGAATGGGTTTCACATTTAACCACAGGCCATTAGCCGGCTTTAGCATAGGTGCCTTTGTAAATTTCATAGGAATACAAGTTTTTGCATTTGGTTCAACTTCAAAATTTAATACCAGATTGGCAATGAATGTTTTGACTTCAATCAGTGCAAACCTATTACCTGAAAATTAAATTAGAATAAAATTTTAGAGTCGCAATTGACCTGCACTTTCAATATACAGATGCAGTTCTGAATTAATTAATTGGAATAGTTAAATATTATAGGATTGTATTGGGAAATACTAACCGATGCACATCCTCGGTCCTTGACCAAAAGGCAGGAAAGCGTAAGGATGACGCTTCTCTTTGCTTTCCCTAGAAAAGTTTTCTGGGTCAAAAACTTCAGGATTTGGATAATGTTTTTCGTCGTGATGAATTTGGTAGACTGACATGACGATATAAGTATCCTTGGGGATGACAGCCTCTGAGCCTGCGACGGGGTAATCCTTCGTGCATTTTTGCATTATTCTTAAATTGGGGTACATTCTCATACTCTCTGCAATAAAAAAATTTTAAAGTTAAATATATTCAATTGATCGCAAGTATGTATTGGTTTATTTTATTACCAATATCGTGTAATGCCCAAACACACTTATTAAAAAAGGTTATTTTTAAAAATTAATATCATATCATTTTAAATGGTGGAAAATTATAATATAAAAAGTAAAATCCATTCATTCCACCCGGGAAAATTGGGAATAACCCCACCTGGGGACTATTCCACCTAATACTTTGCCCCAATAATAATAATAAGCCTATGCTTTGCAATTTTGGTTATGCAAAGCTTTTGAGCAATCCACTTATTGTGTGATACATTCTATATTCCCCAACCCCAACCTGTATATTATGTTTGCATTACCGTTAACAAATTTGTCCAGGTATTCATTCAGACTGACAATATCGTAGCTTAGTTCTCCATTGTTGCTTGCAATGGCTTTCTGTAATTCTTTTCTTAATTTTTCCTGCGCTGGTTGATTCAAGGCAAGAGCATAGGTCCCAAAAGTGATAGCCATACGTACAGTGTCGAAACCGGCAAAGATAAACTGAAGACAGTTAGCCACGATGAAGTCATCCGTAACATCATCAGAGTTGGCCTTATCTCCACTGTCAACAGGCGATTGTTCATCAGCTTGCAATTTTCCATGCTTCAAGTCGATCAAAATCTGCAGAAAGTCATTTCGCCTTTCACCACTTGTTTCACGTTGCTGGATTACGTTGAGTATAAGTTGTGAGAAGTAGTCTACAGCTTTCTGATCTAAAACTCTAAAGGGGATGATTTTCTTCAAAATATTTGGAGTGAGAAAACGCGTAATCATTTTTAAAACCATCATAGGCGAGAAACTAATGTTGAGTCGTTTAGCCATAATCGCCACAACAGATTCATTGGAACTAAATACTTGTCCATCAATTCCCAACACGACGGCACAAATGACATCTAGAGCGAAGTGACCAAGGGCCAGTTCCATGTCGACACTCCCACTGTTTTTGGACGAAATGTCTTTCAGATAAGAATTCAGTCTTTTCCCACTCTCACTCATGATCGGAAACACGTTCTTGATTTTGCCAGTGGTAAATGTCGGCGTGACCTTTGCCCTCATGTCCTTCCAATCTTTGCCTTCCCTATTAGAGAGCATGTCTTTCATAATATCGTCCGTCTCAATCTTCACTCTGGCCGCAAAATGATCAAAATCCTTTACTAAAATATTTTTCACCAAGTCCAGGTCCCTCACTAACAGCATGGGCGTCCCCATTTCAAAGAATCCCCCGAAAGGAAGTGGTGATTGCTTGTACATATCCCCGTCAATTCCAACCATGTCCTTCCGCATAATTCTTGCAATAAGCCCTTCCGTTTTGATGTTTTCTACTCCCCTCTTTGGCCACCATTCTGGTTTCCCTCGAAAATACGTGTAGTAAAGATAATACCAGAGAGCTGCTACAAATGTTAAAAATCCCCAAAGAAGCTCCATGCTGACTAATATTTAATTAGCATCCTATGAGCACACAAATAATTAAATTGCAAATTATCTCTTCAAATTAATAGAAATTATTTAATTGTTTTAAAGTTATACATCAATTTTTATATTCCTGTGCAAGTGCAATTATATTAGTACATTATTTAAATTAGTTTCTTTTACCGTACTCACCAGCTGACTGAACAGAGGAACAATGTTTTTCACACTATTCATGTGGCCTTATTTCAGACTTCAGACTACGACACTCCGATCTGTCCACCTCTTGCATAGTAACACATAACACAGTTTATTATGCATATTATAGTGAATACACAGGGACCTGGAAGTTAGCCGACACCCGACTGCAATTCACCCGATTGCAATTTACCCGACACCCGACTGCAATTTACCCGACACCCAACTGCAAATTACCCGACACCCGTCTGCAATTTGCCCGACACCCGACTGCAATTTACCCGACAATGGGCTTATCCGACAATTGAATTCATCTGCAAGTTACCCGACAGCCGACAGTGCATACAAGTTACCCGACAACCGACAGGGAATACAAGTTACCCGACAGCCGCCATCTGACAATGGTCTCATCGGACAATTTAATTATTAAGGAGCTTTTGGTTTTGTAGTGTTTGTCTGATCCTTTCCGTATCACTCAAAAACGGGTTCATATCGACTTCCAATTTTCAGGATAGCCTGTTGAGGTTCCTACGGTGGCACCAATAAAAAAATAGGGTGTATCGACCAACGGGTCAGTTAAATAAGTCAATTTAAAATATGCATGGATGATAGGGAAATCTACTAGACGAAATTTTCCCCTACAAAATATTTTTGAGTGAAGACCGGATATACGCCAATTTGAACATTTTTTGTCTATATTTTTTTTCTTTCTATAATTTCAAAAAATCCTAATTCTAAAAATTCTTTTAAAGATTACCTTTTTCCAGTGGAGCATAAGGATTATAATTTTTATGTGCTAGTTTACATCCTATAACTTTTTGATTATTAATTAACTTATTATTTCTATTATTATTGCTCCAAAATTCCTAGCTATAAAATTTCGACATTTTAGGGAATTGGTGTATCAAAAGGAGTCTATTAACCATATTATGGAGGTTTGCTAATTGGGGTAGTTTACTAGGACCCCAGATGTAAATTGTATAATCGGAGAGGGTATAGACATATAATGTTAATTAACATTAAAAGGATGGTAAATGGAACCATTCTTTTACTTTTAAATAATGATCCGATTGCTGAGGCCATTTTTGCTTCCACTTTGTGATAATAAATATTAAAGTTAAGACAGGGATCCAAATGAACACCTAGATATTTAAAAGTATTTACCCTTTCTACTGTTTCTCCCTCGCTAATGATTTGGGATAAAAGATCATTAATTTTATACCAATCTACTTTTCAGTATTTGCGGAACATAGTAGGGACCGCCTGGGTTTTACTGTTTTGTTTGACATTATAGACAAAAAATGTTCAAATTGGCGTAAATCCGGTCTTCACTCAAAAATATTTTGTAGGGGAAAAATTTCGTCTAGTCTAGTAGATTTCCCTATCATCCATGTATATTTTAAATTGACTTAATTAACTGACCCGTTGGTCGATAGACCATATTTTTTTAATGGTGCCACCACAGGAACCTCAACAGGCTATCCTGAAAATTGGAAGTCGATATCAACCCGTTTTTGAGTGATACGGAAAGGATACAGACAAACACTACAAAACCAAAAGCTCCTTAATAATTAAATTGTCGGGTGAGACCATTGTCGGATGGCGGCTGTCGGATAACTTGTATTCCCTGTCGGCTGTCGGGTAACTTGTATCCACTGTCGGCTGTCGGGTAACTTGCAGATGAATTCAATTGTCGGATGAGCCCGTTGTCGGGTAAATTGCAGTCGGGTGTCGGGCAAATTGCAGACGGGTGTCGGGTAATTTGCAGTCGGGTGTCGGGTAAATTGCAGTCGGGTGTCGGGTAAATTGCAGTCGGGTGTCGGGTGAATTGCAGTCGGGTGTCGGCTAACTTCCAGGTCCCGAATACACACTTGTAATTCACTACAATATAGAGAGATTACTCAAATTAATATATCTATCGTTCCCATGTATTTATGGATAGAGTAGAACAGAACAGCGTATGAGTTCCAGTGTAGCGATATAAATGGGAAATGAGTTTGACCTTGGTCTTGGCCTTGTCATACTTTTGCTTTTGCTGCCGGCTGTCATGCACATGCACATGTACCATGCCAGTATCAATATTACACTTTATCTTGTATATTATAATGTGTTTACTGTTTACATACAACTCATTCAAGCACATTACCTAACTATAATTCTTGTCTGTCATTTTGTAATTGAGAAGGTATAATAATGACATTATGCGTTTATTTAAAACACAAATAAATAAATTTAATAATTCAATAGCACACACTTCTAAATCTAATAATGCGCTTCTTAAAGTAATCTTCATAAATGGCAAATACTCAGATATCTACTGAGTATTTGCTCAGATGCTCCTGATCTTAGCGTTTTTAATAGAAAATGATTTATGATAACGATTTGTGATTTGATAGTCAGAACTCTATTAAGGTTACCTTGACGACTTTTCGGGGAAAAATTGCAGGTCACCAGAGTGAATGGAATAAAAATGATGGGCATG
>JAQFYC010005971.1:0-13136 GCA_034694165.1 Tomocerus mixtus | reverse complement strand
CTGTGCTGCTTGGGTATGCGAGAGACGACAGAGCGACATGACTGTGCTGCCTGGGTATGGCTGACAGACAGACAGACCGACAGACAGACCGACAGACAGACAGACAGACGGACAGAAAGTTCATTCGCATAAATGTATCTGACGATACATTAATAAGCGATTTATAACTAAGAAAGAGATGTACATAGTCTTTAAAGCAATTAAATTTTCCACTATAACCTATGGGATGTATATTTTTGTTAGTATGGTAAGTCTGAACTCCAAAATATTCAGTCAGAGAATCACAGATCGTTTATTAGTAACATCTGATAATGTTATATTACTAGAGACAGAGACTTACAATTATTACTACAGACTTTGTTGTGTTTTGTGCATGCAGAATAAATATAATATACGATTATGCAAACTTTTGTATTATGTATGTACGTAGTCAACGATATTATTATGTTATATTATGCTGAGCATTTAATTGTATGAAATGTCCTTCAGAGCTTATTATGCCACTTAAACAAATTTTCTCACACGACAGACATCACACTAGGAATATGTTCAGTTCCATAAAATCAAGATAAAATGCCTTTAAATATATTTGCCGGAAAAATTCCAGCAGGAATCGAGTTATTTGGTAGAATTGGGTCAAATACAATATTGAAGCAATTCGGTTAATTAATGACCTTCGTACTTATTTAATTAATTACGTTAACGCTCCACTTATGAATAAATAGAAATTGTTTACAATTTTAAATGGTTAATTAAAAGCATTTAAATGTACCTGTAAACAGTTGAACTGATTTTTCTTCATATTAGCCATGTCATTTTTATTTTCAATATTTTGCAACCCTGGTGTGGCTTCATGATGATTTAGCTTTTCTACTGACACGAGTTTACGATTAACAACAGTGAGACTACAGATTATAGGAGACACCACAAAATTCATTCTCTTTTGTTTTAGTTTTCCTTAAAAATATTTGTTTTATGGAAAATAGTATTTCTTTACGGCAAGACGGATACGGAGATATTTTTTAATACTAGTCATGGTACGTAATAATTTAACTTTAAAAAATCGTAAAAATTAGGGTATTTTGCAAAAAATTTTTTTTTGAATTTCAGACACTAACTGAAAATGCTGATTCAAAAAAGTGTCAAGAGTTTAACGATTTTGACGAGATTCTGGAACTCGTCGGCTCGGATCGGAGATTTCAAAAAGTTCTTTTGTACGGAGTTCTTTTCCCCTTAATTGGTGTAATGCCCTTCTTTGTGATGAATCAGATTTTCATGTTGTACATCCCAGACCATTGGTGCCACGTTCCAGGAGGAGAAAACTTCACTTTGGACGAATGGAAGAATCTCACACTTCCTAGGTAATTTATTTATGCCCGCTTTGGCAACGGGCTTATTAACTAGTACAGTCTGTATTTTCAATATATTTTTACTTTTTTAGGGAAATTGGTCCGGATGGAGTTCCCCGATTTAGTGAATGTAAAATGTACACGTGGGTCGACAACAATCGAACAATTGACGAATGTCAACACGGATGGGACTACACAAAGGACGATTACGACTCAACACTGCCATCAGAATTCAATTGGGTCTGCGAGAAATCTCACTATGCGACAGACTCATTTACTTTAAGCTTCGTAGGAAACGCCGTCGGGACCGTCGTCTTCGGAATTGCCGCCGACAAGTAAAAATATAATTTTTAAGTTACGAAAGCTGATTTCTTGGAGTCCGTTTTCTATCTGTCCGGTATGTTTTTCAACTTTTTTGCAACAATTTTCTTTCTGTCATTTTTGTGGACCTCTCTTACAAAAAGTAATTTGTAACATTCGTTTAATTATTGTTAATTTATTTGGGATATTTCATCGAAACAAAAATAATTAGTGACTTTAATTTGTATTTTTCTAGGTTTGGTCGAAAACCGATATTTTTTATAACTTGCTTCGTGAACATATTTTTCCGTGCACTAAGTCTGTTTGTTCCTCAATCTTACCTCGCTTACTTGGTCATGATGTTTCTCGTTGGGACCGCCTTTCCTGTCATCCGAAAGTTGCTCGAAAGGTACAGCTGCTGAAACTATTTGAATTATACAATTTTTGGGGACAATAAATATTTATGCATTAAATAACAGTTAGGTAACAACGTACTTTGTCAGAAAACAAGTTTTCATTTAAATTCCTTTGGTCAGTTATTTAGTGTTACATAATTATTTGCACTTTTAAATAGTGCAAATACTATTATAAATAATTCAAGCGCAATTTTAGTAAATTAATCAATAATAATTGTAGTTGTAGTAAAATAGAAAATACTTTTACCAGTCTTACAATTTTACTTAGCCTGGATAGGGAGTTAACATTTTGCGAGTTTTAATGAGGTGTTCCCTAGTAAATGTTTCACTGTAATTTATTTTCGCTTTAGAATATCGAGCTTGGGTCTACGCCTCTTTGTGGATGATTTGGGTAACATTTTAACATAGATTACTTTATATATTTAGTACAACGAATACATTAAAGTGGGACATAGGAAAAATTAAAAAAATAATAAAATAGGACAATTTAATGGGATCTCAAATTTTTTACTTTACTTCAAAATATTATACTTAGGTACTTAGGTACTGGTTCTAAACTTTTAATTAGTTAATAATGTTATAATTTTCATTGATTAAGGTTGCATTACTTCATTTTTAAGATTTTTGTGTAATATTTGTGGCGGATATCCCCATTTTTGGAGAATTAATATTGTTTAAGTAAATTAATATACTTGAAGCAAAGTATAAGTAAAATATTTATAAGTAAAGTGAGTATTATTGAGGGAATTAAATATAATCCATAAAAAGTGGGTAATTGTAGGTTGTCGGTAATTCCGCCATTCCACTTGTGGCGTGGTTGTGCCGCGGATGGTTTCTTTTCGGAATACTGACCTCCGTTCCCAGTATATTTCTATTTCTCTACTACAAAATGATGCCCGAAAGTCCACGATGGTTGGTGACTGTCGGGAGGACAAAAGAAGCTGCGCAGGTGATGATGCGCATTGCCAAAATGAATGGCAATGCGAAATCCGATTGGATTTCTGAAAAGCGGCTTGAAGAGGCCCTGAACACGCTGTACGTGAAGACGCGGGAAAACGAGGCGAAATTGAATGTCGGCGTGTGGACTTTGTTTTCAAAGAAGAGACTCGCAAAGAACACGGTTATGCTGAGTATCGCCTGGTCAATGAACATGTTGATTTACGACGGACTCACCCTCAACACCACGAATATGAGTGGGAACCAATTTCTCAATTATTTTCTGTTGTCAATCGTCGAATTGCCTTCCGGGTGGCTGGGAGGAATCCTCTGTGAAAGGGCGGGTAGACGCTGGACGCAAGTCGGATTCTTCGTCATGTGTTTCTTGGCGGCAGCCACTGCGGCCGTTACGGTGGTCCATCCCGATCTGTCCATTATCGTCATCATTGCTGCATTGGCTGCCAAGTCAGTTGTCAATTTTCTTTGTTTTTTAACAATTGATTTAAAGTTTGGTTTTCCTGTCTAAAAAATGTTACTTGTCACTTGTTCAGATTTGGAGTGACAGTAACGTCGTTAGTGGTGTATCTTCAGGGAGCTGAAATATTTCCAACCCAACTGAGATCAACGGGAACGGCCTTCGCCTCAACGTTTAGTTCCGTTATGGGGATTGTCGGGCCATATATCATATACCTGGTTAATATAACTTAAGAAATTTGTTTATTTACAGTTTAGCTTAATCGGTGTAATAGTTGTTGGTGTCGGGATAACGGGATCGTTTTTTTGAAGTTTAGGGAACCTGTATCTCGGAATATTTAGTGGGGACCCCAAATGTTTTATCGGATATGTATAAATATATCAGTCATGTACAGGTTCTGTAAACTTTTCAAAGCCGATCCTGTTATCCCGATACTAACCTAAATACTAAATGCAAAAAATCTCAAAATTGTAGGGAAAATTCCATGTGGCGGGTCCTTACATCTTTTTGGGCCTTTTTTCGGGAATTGGAATGATATCCGCCGCTTGTCTTCCAGAAACATTCAAACAAAATTTACCCGAAACCATCGAAGAGGCAAATAATTTCGGAAAGGGCAACAAGTTTTGGAGTTGGGTTCCCACAGAAGTTTCAGAAAAAAATAATTCAATTTCACGGCACAAAAATCTAAAAAATTGCAAAGAAAGTAACGCGTCTTGTCAATAAAATGTTTTTCTTATTTGTGATTGTTCCTAAATTTCTATTTCGTCGTTTTTAAACGTACAGATAATTGCTAAACTCTGTTGCTCCGAATTCAGTTGTTGTTAATTGCTCGCAATTGCATCCACATTAGACACCTATTACATAGAATGCTAAACACCCGTGAATAAAATCGGCAAAAACAAGTGCACCCATAGTACCAAAAGTAAATAGTAATTACACAATTGGATGCCCTTTCGCATGGGCTGGCTAGCCAACCTAATCTACTCCGCGAAGGTTATCGTATCAGAGAATTATATAAAACCATTTATAAATTATAGAGGATCATTCCTCGGTGACTTATGTAAAAAGCAACTCTAGCTAATTTTTTTAGCTAATTTCTCTAATATGTAGAAACGAAAAATGTTCACGCTAAACATTTGCTCTAAATATATATTTTACGTAGTACATCAAAAATTCTATAATGTACTTTTTAACTATGTATCCTAAAAACCAAGAGTTTTAAATCTAAAAATATGTAGGCAGGATACCCACCACCGTCGTGCGGCGGTAGAAAACGATGTAGTACAACTGAAACTTGAAACACTAAACTGCTACATAATTAAACATATATACATGGACAATAATTAACATTTGTCGAGAAAAAATAGTACATGCAGCGGGGCATATATTTCTGATTGACTTTTGAGACCAAAAGGTTTTCTAATAAATAATTACATAATTACAATACAATTGAAAAAATAATCCGCCTATTTTTAATAATCATTTTTGCAGCAAACTAAAATACATTCTTAAATCCCTTATCCTAAAATTAATCATTTCTGTTTGGAGATTATTCTCACATCTACCCTCCCCTAAAATTGTAAATATGTTTTCCAAATCTAAGCATTTTAATTTTGCTTCATTTAAAAGAAATGATTGTTACAGTTACCGACATACGTATTTTGACCCTGAAATACTTCCGATTAGTTTAGACGGAAGCGGAACTCTGTCAGATGAAGATGCAGAAGATAGCGAACTTATCAACCCTGCTCTAAATAGTTTTGACAAATTGCTGGGTAAACACATTTCCATGTATTATTAAATTGCCTTCCTGAGAGGATTCCCACCACCCGTACATAGGGGAATTCCTTATATCCATATTAACATGTAGATGCTTTAAAAAAACAATATAAGAGTTATTTACACAACTAAAGAGGAATGTATTACATTGTTACATAATATTGTGTGCCTTTTTAACAGTCCTTATACACTTTCCTTATTTATTTATTTATTATTCAATAATGGTCAAAAATTAAACATGAACTGATTAAGTAATCTAATTAATCTAAAATCTAACAGTCAGCCTGTTAGAATAATTATTAATTAGATTACTTGAATCAGTTCACGTTAAAGGAAATACAAAATACATCTCCCACTCCCACTACTAGTTATTAGGAAGAATACACTCATCAGTAAATTCAATGTTAAGATGAACATGTTTGTAGTGTTGCCTGACTTCTCCCTTCGTTTTGAAGGTTTTCTGACAATCTCGACAATTTAGACTGCGCTTTTTGGAATGTCTGTAGATTTTATGTGAGATCAGTGCACTAAGCTGTGCACCCGAATAGTCACATTTATCACATTTGAAAGGTTTCTCCCCTGTATGTGTCCTAAAATGAGCATTCAAGTTCCCCTTAGAGAAAAATGCCTTGTTACAAAATGAGCATTTGACTGTTTTATTCCCATGCTTCAAACGGTGATGTGTTTTCAATTGATACTTCCTTAAAAACCGTTGTGAACATACTGCACACTTGTAAGATCTTGCACTTTGGTGTTGTCTCTTATGTACCAAGAGGAGTGACTTTCGCAGAAATATCTTATTGCACACATCACAGCGGAATCCGTCTTTCTCTAAAGTGTCCCTTGCAGAATCCCCAGGTTGTTTTGATTTGAACTTTGTAGCAGAACTTTTTTGAACTGAGGTCTTGCTCAAACGCTCACTTTTTCTTTGTTTGGCTGTCGAAGATAAACACATTGTCGAACTTGCAGATGCCATCTGATTGGGCAACATTGAGGGTACCGGTAGACCTTGTACACTAATTAAATGAAAATATTTCGTATCGTTAAGATTTAGAAATGCAATTTCTATTCTGAAGCATTGGCATACAACTCTCAAGATAAGATTTAACTTACGTGTCCAAATCCTCTGGAGTTTGGCTATTTGATTTTGATACTTGACACTCCTTTTTCAAAATATGTTCCGACTTTGGCAGAAGGTTTGGCTTAGCGGAACGTACTCCGTCCTTAACAATGATAAAATTCTCACCATTATCACTGGTTTTCCAGTGGAACCGTAATTCTGAAACATTCCAATAATTATAAAGCTAGTTAAAGGTTTTAGACATGATATGTGATTATGGTCGCCTGCTTAATTTAAATATACATATGCCGTGATGATAAATCATGAGCCTTAATTATTAATTATTGATGAAATTATCATTTTGCTTGCTTACTTTGCAGTCTCACGATGGGTATAAAAATCCTGTTCTGTATGTTTTTCTCATTTCCAGTAATCGTTTTTGGTTGTCTATCTTTGCATTTAGTCAAATCGGAATTTTCCCTTATGACAACATCTTCAACCACAATCTCAGAAACATTTGTTTCAGTTGACGCGTTTTGATCTTCTCCCCCACTTGTTGTCCTAATAATGCTCTCGTTTGTGTCGTATTCGGATATTTCCAATGTGTTCTCAATTTCTGTCAGACAGCGCACATTTTCTTGAGGCGAAATGGACTCCGCAGTAGCACAAGGAGTATTTCTCACGGGACCTCTAAAGCTTCCTGGCAATTGTTCCGCTTCAGTCATAACTTCAATTTCCACGACATTTTCAACTTTGAAATCCAAGTCATAGGCGACATGGTCGACATTGTCCTCTATAAAAGTATTCCATTCTGTTTCTGATTAATCGTTATTATAAAATTAACATCTGGTAAAATGTACAAATATACAAATTATTCACCTTTGTCCATGCACCCAACGTGATCAATATTTTCTTGTGTTTCCGTTGAAACTATTTCATCATTAGCTGTGGTAGCTGGAGAGTTCCAAGAGTCATTGTCAGACAATTTTGAAACATCAACTTGAATTAATTTCATTAAGGTTTCCTCATTTCGAGGGTTTTTTCCTCGACGATGTAAAATTTCCAAGGAAAATATTAGGACCACATCAGATACACGTTTTCGTAATGAGGCTAGTGTTCGTGTCAATTCCTCCAATTCCTTAGCCGATCCCAAACATTTTTCACATAATGGTATTTGGTCCCCATCAGAAAAAGATCCTTCCAATTCGGAATCGCCAGGGATTTCTTTTGCAATTCCTGAATGCAAGTATTTGGTACACAATTTGTAAAGTCGGGAATTATTTGATGACTGATTCCCAACTTCGGTGACGCAGATTAAGCATTGGGTCTTGGTGGTGTCGTTATGGGTATTGGACGATGTTGAATTGGCTGACAACATTTCGACAATTTGATTGATCTTTCCTTCGCCACTACAAATTGTACCAACACAAACAATAATTTGATGAATGAAGTTAGTTTACATTTACAAGTCATCACAATTAACCATTGACATAATAGACAACAATAAAATCAAATGGAGAATGTTTTCAGTTATAATTTTACAGTAATTTGAATATTCTTACCTTAAATCACAAAAGAAATTCATAAAATGTGAGGCAGGAGTCTGCAGGCCCTCTTCTGTGTCTGGTGTCCAGGAGCAAAGAAGTACTGTTGTACGACAAAAGACAACAACAGATTGTTTCAGTAATGAAAAGGAATTTCATCAACAAACGACAGAACTTGGATTGGAGGATTCATATTTCCCTGTACGTGAAGTGTTTCATAAATACATGCAGTGTTGCATACACACTTTGTTTCCAGACTTTACGCTACCAATTGCTCACTTTCCGATCTTCTATTAATTCTGGATTTAATAAATAGTTGGCTGACAACCGAATAGATAGATATTCCAGTCCTAATGGTCAATTCAAGGTTCAAGGGGACCATTAATTTGTATTTTGGCAAGGTCTACATTACTCCGGATATCGCTGTCTCCGGGTAATGTTGTTCAGACCGAATGGTTATGATTTAGAATTTCCCTTTTCATTTCTGGAGGACATATAATAATATTAGGTTTGTTCTCCAGTTAATTAGGCAACACGTCTATCTTCTGTATCTGTGGATTCTGGCTACTGGCTGGTGGACAAACGTGTGTCCTCCAGTCCTCCCGAAGTGGAATTCTATGTAAATCAAAAACATTCGGGCGAGATAATAAACTCTACCTCACAGGGACATTATTATAGCAACCTTGCTCCATGACCATCAACATGAAGGTCTGTACCAAGGTCGGACGCAGGAAAAAATTTCGGGAGGGGCCCAAAATATGGAGTGTAAAAACATCATTAAATCGCGCGCAGCGCGAAATTTTTTACCATTTTTTGTTCATTTTTGCCCAATTTTACAGTAGGGAGCTGATTTTATCTCCAAATTACAGCTTGATGCACTAAATTTTTGGCGTTTTGAGGCACATTAAAGACCTAAAACATTCATACTTAACAAAATTGCGAAATTTTTTCATTTTTTGTTAATTTTTGCCAATAATATCTAGTGTACGCCGAAAATTTCGGGAGGGGCCCGGGCCCCCAGGGCCTCCCCCCTGGGTCCGGCCTTGGTCTGCACCACATAAGTAGGTACACGAACTATACAATTAATTATTTACTCGTAAATGAACAATAATTATATTTTTCAATACAATATCATCCCCCGTGTATAAGGTATAAGGATTCATAAAGTGCAAAGGAATTTGTTTCTATCTTTTCCACAACAGAATCTCAGGAATATGTACAGAAAATTAATTATGAAGATTATAAAATATTATAAAGTAAAGTTATAAAGAAAATTATTGTTAACTAAATATTTAATCCAATAGTTTACAAAGTCAATGTCAAAGAATGTCGATATAATGTTCAAGTTGATGGCTTAACTTTCTACTTTCTTGTGATAAATCGTCCAATCGATATGACCTAAGAACGTAGTTTTAATAGCAAATACGCTAAATATTTTAGAGGGTAAAGTAGCTTGTGATCCATATAACTATGTGGGCATTCCTATTCTCCACTACATAATATTGTTGTTAGAAACAATTCTTAGCTACTGTCTATACAAATAAATGGTAAAGAGAACGGAGCTTAACGTCTATATTCCATAATTGTCACCGTAAAGGTTTTAACAAAGCCCATCGCTATAATAATGGAAATAAACGCAATAATATAATATACACGCTCTTGCTTTTTAGAAACCCAACCCTTGGATTCCATTGATTATAGACCCAGGTGTCCTATCTGTATTTTCCTGTTAACAGGTTTACGCTATGTAATATATGCCTGATATTTCTAAATACAATTACAAGGTGAGTCAGTGCTATAGAAAATAATATCTGCCAAGCTTCCCGAATATATGACTGCTGTTTAAGACTCAATACAATTCTATCTTTCTCTTAAGTAGAACATAATTTAATTATTTCTTGCCTTAATTTTTGAAAATCACTAAATTGCCTAAATATGGAATTTAAAATAGTTCATATTTTATGTTTTTTCCTAATAAACCTCATACCAAAAGTGAATTCTTTCAAAAACTTGTCCCTATTTCGAAATTGTGATTTTAGCTTGCTGTTGTTCAACAATTCAGAAATAGGAGATTTGTTCCTGCATTCGAACCAGAATTCCCAACCGTGGACTATCGCTTCATCTGAATACAACAAAACACTTCTCCACCGAAATAGCGATGAACCAAGGGATTTATCCAACACATTATGCAGTAAGAACATCATTGCTGAGCCGGACGGGTCCTTTAATCCTTTACATCTTTGAGAAAATTCTTTGGCCAAGAAATAAATAATCCTAACGCTGATTTCATCATTCTGGTTTCTGATTCAGGAAAACAAAGCAATTGGGTTAATTATGAGCGAATTAAACAACTTTATATTGAGTTGGTCTCTGCTCTATATTTTTTGGGTTGTGATACTGTTCTCCAACAGCTGGCAGGAGTAACAATTTACCAATTGAATGCAAATGGTTTGGTTTATGAAAATGTTATTTCATCAGATATTTCTGAAGGTAAATGGCGAAGTATCTGGGAGAAGGACAACTCCCATCTTCGCCAACATTATGCTACAGTTTCTACTTTGGGCCTCATCGTATTGAACGATTCTTGTACAATGTCAACGTACCAAATAATACACACTTCTATGGAATATTGCATTTACAACCACAAAGTCTTAGCAGCACTCTCAGCAAAATTCAACTTCACCTTACTTCCAGTGGATGAAAATGGAAAATTTGTGTCTAAATTTAATCGGCCAATATTATCACATTTTGGTGTTACGAATTATGAAAATTATGATATTTACAACTGGAGAGTTCGGACTTATATTGATGAGATAGTACAATATGCTGCACTGTACTGCGAGGACAAAATAAGTCGTTTGGATGTCCCATTGTCCGTTTTGGTTCAAAATACATTTGATAGCACAAGTTGGATTCTTATTCTGTTAATCTTTCCTTTGGCATTCATGATTTTGCTTCATAATTCTAATTCTAATGATAGCTACAGCTACTTTAAAAGTTTGTTCCTTTCTCTAATGTACACCATTATAATTATTATTAATCAATCTGTGCCTATTAAGAAAAAGAGTGTTCTTTACCTAATAGTAATAATAGCTGCCTTTATCATTTCATCATTTTACACAGAGTATATTACAAGTGAAGTTGTTGCACCTCCGGAGAGAAGACTTATTTCCGATGTTGGAGAACTAATCAATAACGGTTACAAAAGCTTGTTACTCAGATTTACATATAGATCTTATGGTTACGTCTTAAATTCAAATAATTTGAAAAAATTCAATGTTTTACATAAAAACCACACTATTGAGATGAACTGGTATACAGATAGTTCGCTAATAATTTATAGACAGAATAATTGTAGTTATGATGGGGCAATGCTCCATATGGTGGGAAATACAACTAGGAAACTATTTGGAATTTACAAGAAGCCGCTAATTCAATATGCTATAGTTAATATAAAGAAAATGCATCCTTTATCAATTTGTATGACAACAAAGGACGAAGTGGCGACTGCATGGTCCATTTGGCAATTTGGATATAGCTTTCGATTCAAATATCAAAAACAAATGCAATTATTCTCTGAAATGGGATTTTTGAGTGTCTGGTCAAACAATTTATTGGTCAAAGTATGGTTACCAGAAGCTATACATAGTGCGACACTTAAATATGAAAATTTCATTCCAAAAAGTGTAAGTCTTGACATGAAAATTCATACTATTTTCATTCTGTGTGGGTATTTGGGTATTGTATCTTTAGAAATTTTTCTTTTAGAATTATTTTGGGATAGATATCTCATAAATGTCACGTATGTTGGGTTTCCTCCAAAAGAGTTTTGGTGCTCAAAGCTAAAAAGTTGTACAATACACATTCAATTCCAATTCATAAATGGGCTGCGACATTTGGCAACTTATTGTCATAATATTTCATTGTATTTACACACAAATGTGAGAATAATATGGTACAGATTTAGAAAAAGATGGTTTTAAACAATACATAAGGTGTGTGTAATATATTCACTTAAAGGTAAACATTATTTTGTGAAATATATATTACTCTTAGTTATAATTTGTATATAAATGCAGATCATGTAATTAGTTAATGATTATTTAAGTGGGAGGGGCTACTGTATAGTAATTCTTGTTTTCTAAATAGTTTTCCTCGCTGACACCATTCTAACCTTTTAGGATTTTCACCAAATTTTTATATTATATTGTTTTGCCAAACAACTTTGTCACTTTTTATTGTACATCTTACGTTCTACTCAATGTTTTACATTTCCTCATTCATCAATAATCACATCAAACATATAGTTTTTTAGTACGTTTTTGAAAATTTAAATGTGTTTTGTATTATTGTAAAATAATTTTACTAGTGCAGGACCCACATGATTAGAATATGAAATAAATATGACGATACTGTTGCACAACAATGGATATAGAATCATTTAATCCCACCTGCACATAAATAGATGATAGTTATAGTAGTTTATCGAAGATTGAAATTAAACATTGCAGCTGCATGCATTGCCTTATGAGAAAATAAAAATTCCCACACCTAGTAATGTTCCAGAGTTCCACTCAATCCAGTTCATGCATTTTGCCATTTTTATCCGATACAATACAACACAGAATGTGTTCATGAGAATAATTTGTTATTTATCGTTTCACAAACAGGAAAGTTAAATTCTACAAAGAAATGAGTTCACTCTTCCTACTAGGTAAGGCAGGCACCGTAAATGAAATGTAAAGGCATATTATTATTATCGAGTTTTTTGTATAGTTTAAAAATTGGATGATATTTAATTAGGCAATAAACCAAACTAAAAAACCATTAACAAATTTTTTACTTCTGACTTGCTTGCAGAGCAATTACTCCAAAATTGGGACGCAAACAATATTTTCGAACTTAATTGGTGTAAATTATGTAGAATGGACTCAAAAAATATATTGTCGTTTTCCTTGTTTTATTGTTTTGGACGATTATTTTACTTTCATTTTCAATATTAAATCATAAAATCGAAATGAATTTTATGTTTTTAAAAATTTTCAATGTTTCAATATAGTATTACATAGAATATAATAGTTTCTTCATTGGCGACTTACGGTATATTGTACTAAAGCTAGGATATTTCCAGGAAATTATTTCCAGGAATAAGGGAAGCAGTACAATACAAGTCCCCAAAAATCGTATATATGGAATGCTCTACCTAGCTGTGCACTAAGTTTGGCTACAAAGCATTTTAGTCATAACTTTTGCATTTTATTGAATTTTTTGCCCAAA
>JAQFYC010005970.1:0-13137 GCA_034694165.1 Tomocerus mixtus | reverse complement strand
TTCATTTTATCTAGTGTAAACCACCAAAATTTGGTCCGGGCAACTGCCCGGTCTGCCCAGTGCTGGCTACGCCACTGTCTACAGTGATTACTAATTACTTACAATGTTCAATAGCAAAAAATAGATTACTTAGAAGGATAATTGCCAAAATATTTGGAATAACTAACTTTGCCATTTATTTTGTATGTGCACATAGCTGATTCTGATTATTGCGTGCAATAAATAGAGATAACTAATCTGTTATCAGTATTACGCCGTATTCACAAACACCAGACCAATTTGTGTATTGTGTGCGAATAAATGGAAAATATATAAATGCATCTGCTTGCTATTGAAAAGTTGAAAATTCTGATAATTTTGCATATAAAGTTTTAAGTACCATTGTGTACTAATGATGGAGAAATTCAAAAATATTATATCGTTATTTTTCTTTGTATTTATATTGCCATTCTGCATCAATTCAGAAATAATTACGATTACGATAGAAAGCTTTACAGATTTTGCGAAGTATAATTTTTCGTGCATGAGCAGCACTAAAAATGGTTGTGTTGTAAAAGAAGTGTCGAGTGGCGCTGCCCTCCCGTCTTATTTTTCAAATTCATACCGACGGCTTCCAGGTTCTAAATTTATGTACGTAGAAAGCGTTTTAGCTCAGCCAGCACTAACAATATTTTACGCCTCTACAACCAGTTTAGCAGTCAAAGGAGACTTTTTGACATTTTCTGCAGAGTATTACTCAGAGAGCAGAGCTGCGATAGCTTACGGCGCCTTGGACGGATATCAATACATTCCCTTTGACAGAATTTATACTTCACAAGGCTCAGTGTGGAATCGTACAACTTCAACATTACAAGAACGTGGCGATTTCCGGGAAAAGGTGCGTTTACTTAACTTTTTTTCAGGAACTTTTAATTTTGTGAATAATTTATTGAAATTATTATTTTATTCAGAAACTTTTCTTGTTCTTAATTTCAGTTTGGGTTTGCTTTCTCCAACGATCGTAGATCAAAGGTGGTAGTTTTCCGGAAGCTGGTCCTCGAGATTTAAATTGGAATTGCCAGACAACAACAATCTTATGATTTTTGCAATTGTTTAACACATCTATTATTGTATTGTTATTAATTATACGGATGACAAATAAATGGAATATTTTTAACCATAATTCTTTGTTATGGACATTGCCAATCTATCCTTGAAACTCCTTGGCTTCACAATACTCCAGTAAGTAACCAAAAATGAGGGATTTGCATATTTGGTATTAATTTTTTACGTTGTCCAAACTTTTAACACAGAGTCCAATTTTTAACTTTTTATTTCTCTGCTGTATCGACCCCCAACATTTTGAAGTGATTTTAATTGAAGAAGAAACGACTTTATAGCAAAATACTAAATTAGTATAATCACTGGTAGTTTTAAGTATAATGGAACATTTCCTATTCTTTATCCATGGTCTCATTTTTATTCTAATTTCCAAAATCAAACCGTGAAACGAATAATTCGAATATTTGTAGATTAAACGTTTCCAGTTGCGCATTGGAATGACTATGAGCCATCGGTTTGGTCCTGTCTATAGTATTCTATAATATCTATTTGCCTTTTGACCTCATCCGTACAAATATGCATAGTGCATTTTTAAAAAGAAAAATGTGTCACTTTCCTTGCAAAGATGACAAGTTTCACAAATACAAAAGAGTCTATTGCTATCATGTCAGGAAAGTATCACCAACATGCAAAGGAGCTTTAAGATTGATATATTCAACTTGATTTAACTTTCTACATGTAAGCAGGTTCACTATGCTATCAGCTATGCTACTTGTTAAAAACGTGTTGTCTCTCGAACGGAACACATTTCGTGGAAATATAGGTAGATTACTTACTTGGAAAGGTAGGTAGGTAAAGTTGCACTGTATGGATGTTCAGCAAGACCTGTATTTGTACTGAATGCACTTTCTGTCAAAGATTGGTCGTATTTGTATAAATACATCGACGAATAAATTGTTTCTTAGTTACAGATTATTCAGTTGTCTTCCGAGGAATTTTTTACTTGCAATAAAATTTCGAGCAAAAGGGAAAGGTAAGTTAACCGCTAATTATTTACTTTTCGAATTATCAATTATTTCAATTAAAATTAATATCTTTGATATATTTTGTAAACTGCATTTATATTTTTAAATACTTTTACAATTTATAGTGTATGTTATGTATATTAGTTAGGATTTGAATTTTAAACAGATTTGTTACATTTTATAAATGAAATTTTTTATTTTTAAATGTCTTAGATGGAAAGTATCTACAAATATTCCTTAATGGTCACCTGCTTGGCGTTTATAGCGAGCAAAAGTTTTGTGGATGCAAGCTGTGAATATCAACGTGGCCACGAATTCAGTTTTGGTCAAAAATGTATAATTCGTCATGGGAAATTCATTTTCGAAGACGGTGGGAACGTTGTGGTCTACGATGGTAAAGGTTCCCCCAAGTGGAGCACTTACACAGATGGAACGGGAAACCGGGCCGTTTTCCAACACGATGGAAATTTTGTTGTGTACAACATTGGAAACAAGGACGTGTGGAGAAGCAATACTGTAGGCTCGGGCTACTACCTCCAGTTTCAGGACGATAGGAATTTAGTAATTTTGGATCAAAACAGAAAACCCATTTGGGCAACCAATACCTACGATAAAGTGGTAGCAGCGTAAAATGCTTAATTGTTTAAAGCTTGAAAAAAGAATGTGTTAATTAATGTTAACAAATTTGTATTACCTTAATAAATAAAATAATTAGTAATAATAATCAATTGTATTAACCCGTACTTGCAATTTTTATTGCACCTTTATTTCTCTCCAGTTTTTTATTTTTCTAAAAAAAACTATTACAGCGTTTGACTCATAGGTAATTGTAAACGACGCAAGGATAATTTGTGATAAGTAACCCAAAATCCCAATGTCATAGGTCAAATAGGAACAAAATTTTCATATAGACAAAGCCAATATGCGATAATTATCGCACACTTATGCCTTCTCAGGTTTTTACAAAATATGCATTCCATGTTATTTTATAAATACTAATTTCTATTACTAATTGTTTGATTATTTGCAATTATTATGCATTGCCAAGTCATATTAATTATCTCTTAGTGTTTCTTTTTATACTGTTCAACTGTATTTGAAAAGAAATTGTGGCAGTTGGGCTGTCCTAGTCCTGATACTGACTGAATATATATGTATCCAATAAATGTTATCGCAACTATGCAATTCTACATTATTTACAAATATATTCGTCTTAATTTCAACCGTGGGAAAATATTATTAGTTCTCATTACTGTGTCTGTTTGAGACAATAATACCTTCTATAATGAATTTAGTGTATCTTAGTATTCTCCCCCAGAAATCACAATTTTATAAAATATGATTACTATTAAATTGTAAATGGGTAATCGATTAGTATATTATTCTCATTAGTATTTGTACAGACATGCTGTGTGATAAATACATACTTTATGTACATAGAGTGGCGAAAAGATCTGTAACTGTTTACAATACTCAATACAACGAACTCCGACTCAAGTATTTATGGCCATAGACTTTCCTACTTTATGGACGCTTTCCCCTAGCAAATTCATGCGTTTTCATACTCCCTCACTTCATGGAGGGCTCAATTAAAATTCCATTAATCCGAATGAATGAGCCACCAAAATTAAACTGGCTACCAGGGAAGCAGACAAGATTTTGATTTGCATAATATGCTTTAATTTATATATGCCATTGTAATTAATGGCTAGATTTTTGTTGACCTTCATGAAAAATAAAATGTCGACACAAGTCTAGCAACTACTTTTATTTTGCCCACGGCAGAATATGCTTAAACATAATTTACAAACGATTGCATTGTATTACAAATAATTATTGTACCAAGCTAAAATATTGCCCAATCATTACTTTATTTAAGTTTTGAAATAAAGGACATAAATATTTACGTTTCAGTAATTTATGTATGTAGACGATGCAATGATTTTGATTTGATATTCTCCACCTAGATCATATACTTCCTAGAAAGCTTGATAAATGAATATTTTTGAATTTTTGTATTAGGAAATCGCGAAGGAAATTTGCGGGTGTTTAATAGGTACTTGAATGTTATCAATGGGGGTTGCTACGAAAATAGACCCCATCCCAGTATTCCTTAAAGGTCCAAATGACTGAAAGGAATTGTTGCAAATTCATCAATTGTCTGACTTATTCATCCTGTTCCCGGAATACGGTGACAACAGTTAGCCCAAAAATAAGCCTAATCCATGTATTTCTATTATACTGTTTAAAAGCATTATAATCGCACAGGAAATATAGTTGTAATATCCTTCTTAGTGTGAATAAATGAAAAAATGCCAACTTGAACGTTCAACATCTTTAAAAGGGGGAATTTAAAACAAACGACAAATTCTTTGAAAAGCTTTGAAACCATGTCATCCAGCAACAGTTTGAAAAAATGATGAAGTTAAAAGTAAATATAATATCCTTCCCATAATCAGTCACACTCCGACGGCAAATTTCGGTCAACGGGCGACCAATTTCCTTTGGAATTGTACTAATATTCAAGTACTACAAATTCTACCTAAAATTGAATGAACTAGACTGAAATGTATTAATATCATTTAGTTCGTGAAGCGGGCAAGGTAGTCGTATCTATACTTTCATTAATTCCCTGATTACCCTTTCAAGTTTATCTCTGTTTTGTGCCGAGGAAATTAATTCGGGGATGCATAACTTATTGACCATGATAATAAGTTGCATAGCACCACAATCTATTACTGTTATGAAAAGAGATAAATCTATTATGGAATGTTTTACTTCGACATTGATCTTGGCAATTCCAGATTTTATTATTTATTTATTGGCAGACATGTTTAGCTTTATTACAAAAACTTTACTGAATTGTACATAAATCATACGTTTACGTTTAAAATGTTGAAAGTGTTTGCAAGGACACATCACATCTATTAAAAACTCTGCTGAACAGAATGAATACATATAATGTTCCTTTTAAAATGTACAACCATGCACAGCCTTCTTCTATCAATCATTCAATCAATTTATTGTCATTCTCCTGTTTCAAAGAATCAAAATTAATTCATGACTGCTGTTGTATACTATCAACCATACTCTCAATAACAGAAATCATCCAACTTATTTGCTTATGGCTTTCGAACGAGTAAACAATTTTAATCGCAATTACTTAATATGTATTTATTTTGTTTGCTATTTCGCTAAATATTGAATACTGGAAACGAGAATACGTTTAATATTAAAGAGCAGGACAATCGCAAACACAAGCAAGCACCTGGAATACAATTCAACAAAATTTCTACATACCAATAACATTAGAGAGGTTCAGGGTTTTGTACTTTGTACTTATACTTCGCGAATTGAATTGAGACTGCGCACTGATGACTTTTAACTTCCCCGGTCCACACTAGGGGGCATATGCTGTTGCTACTATGGAAATACACTAGTCCTAGGCGTAAAGTACAAAGTACAGTACATTGTACACATTTTTCAGAATTGAGTACATTATACTTTACAACAGTGACGTCATTCATGACGAGATCGTACCATTTTTGAGTAAGTACAGTACAAGTACAATTTCCCTGAACCTCTCTATTAACATCGAGAAATCTCAAAGATTAAAAAATCCAGCGGTTTAATAAACTTCAATTCCTTTGTATGTAAAAATATATTCTCATGTCAACTTAACTTCTAAACTGCAGACTTGATTATAAGATTTCAGAAGCCAGTTTGTTTCGATTATATTGTAAAGACAACCAATTTAACGAATTTAAGAATATTTTTTGTCTCAATTCCGGTTAGGTGTAGCCAGAAATGGATGCATCAGACCAGAAATATTAGCGATAAGCTTACATGTTACGTCCTTCAGTTCACGCTAACATGAGTACTGTAATTATTATGTACCACCAGCTATATTATCGTTTCAGCATGTCTGTCTGTCAGTGTGTATGTGTGAGTGTGTGTTTGTGTCCACTCTCTAACTTTCGAACGCGTCAACTTTTTTAATTCTGTTTTCAGAATTCGAAAGAGGAGATCAAAAGTAATCTTGTCAGTGTTTTTGAGCCAAATCGGCCACACCCCATGGAGTTATGGCCGTGCCCACTTATTTTTTAAATAAAAACGTGTGGCACTTGGGGTATCGTTTTAAAAGTTTTGACGTAAGGACTTCAAATAAGAATCTCAATGACCCCATGCATGGGGCAATGTGAGATTTTAAGGGGAAACTCCCTCTGGCGGTACATAGGGACACCCTATTGGTACGGTTTATTGATTGACGTAACAGTATGTATGTTATTATCATGTACTATATAAATACTTCGTAAATACCTACGCAGTAACGTCAGTGTATGATAGCTTGTCCAATCATTACAAATTCTCCTCTTCTTCTCTCGTTCGTTACAATTATTTGCGCACAGATTCATATTCTTGAAAATGGATATATCTCCTCACAAGCCAACCCTAATTGATGAGAGTATGCAATAATATTTATTACTATTCTTCTATTTCACTTTTTAAATTTATAATTCTATATATTTTATTGATCTTTAATGTTTTTCAATATTTAATGGTAATTTTCAATTAAAATGTTTACAACAGCTAAATTCAATCGGATAGTTCAAGGGCATGTGAATTCCTTCCCTGGAAATGCAAATCTCATGCAATATTTCTCCATTGGGCTGGCAGAGGGACGAATTCGGGGAGAAAAAATAGCTATTATTGACGATGAAGCTACTACCACGTTTAACATGCTAAATGATGTCTCTAACAGGATTGCTGAGGCCTTAAAGGCCCAAATAGGATCCCTATGTTCACAGAATCCAGATGGGGAAACAATAATCGGGATTTGCATGGCCCCAAGTGATAAGCTAATACTTACGATATTTGCAATCTTAAAACTGGGGGCGGCCTACGTTCCTTTTGATGTGGCTATGCCTAAAGATAGAATAGTTCGAATTGTGAAGGACTGCAGACCCGTTCTGGTTGTTAGCGACTCTTATGGACATACTATTCGAAAATTCGACCCTGTCAAAGATTTGGTAACTTTTTAATTTTAAGAAAATTGTTTCCAAAAATATAGTTTTAAATTAGTTTAAGTTAACAATGTAATTGTGTTGTAGGTAAAGGTCGTCAGCTATTCTGATATCGTGGAAATGATCGAGAATAATAAAGCAGAGCTTAATGAACCTGAAATAATTACAATTGAATCCTCCTCGGGATCCAAGGTTCATTCCTCATCGTCAGAAATAACTGCACTAGTTTTATACACTTCAGGTAGCATATTATTTTAGCTCTTAAAAATACGGTGTCATTTTCACCTATTTTTTAAATAAAAATTTAGGTTTTGAATATTCAAAACATAAGTGAAGGAAATTATCCAGATTTTTACATTATGTTTCAAGGTTCTACTGGAGTGCCTAAAGGTGTTCGAATTTCTCACCGATCTGTTCTAAATCGCTTGAACTTTCAATGGAAAGCCTTGCCCTTTACGCCTAATGAAAGATGGGCATTCAAAACATCCATAACTTTTCTAGATGCTATAACCGAAGTGATTATTAGAAAAACAATACTCATTTAACAAATATAATTCTTATTTACAGCTATGCTATAATTAAGGAATATTCCGCAAAAAAAACAGTAAAGATATGTATTAAACTACAATATTAATGGACCAATTTTAGACATTATCTATATGAATCTTTGCAGCTGATATGAAAAATCTATTTTGAAAATATTAATAATAAATTATATATTATTTTGATGAACATAAAACAAAATAGATTTTCGGACCTTTGCTACAAGGCTACCCCACTGTAATATTCAGCAAGACGGTTGTTCGAAATCCATCCGATTTTATTCAGCGACTGGACTTCCATAAAATCACATTAATGTTTTTAGTCCCATCAGTGTTGAAAGCTATTTTTCAAACTTTGAAAAGTCTGGATGATTCGGAAAGGCAAATTGCATTGACTTCACTCCGTTTGTGGATGGTTGGTGGCGAACCTGTTCAGAAGGATTTAGTTGAAGGTACATTTTGTAAAGTAACATTTTTACATAGCTGTGTACACTTAATTTTTTTAAATTCAATGAATTTGCAGAATTTTTTGAACATTTTCCAAAAAACTCTGTCCTTGCAAACTTTTATGGAGCAAGCGAAATATCAGATGCGACTTACGTCTTTTACGAGTCGAAAGAAGCTGTGAATGACAAAAGTGTGGACAATCAGATACCAATTGGTATTAGAAATTCCCATAAATATATCAACAAATTTTTTTTCCTGGATACATTAAATAATTACTTAAAAAAGATTTCTGTCGTTTTTTAAACTCATAGGCGCTTGCCTATATAACACAATAATTTACATCGTGAACGACCAAATGGAGCTCGTGCCCGAAAACACAAAAGGTGAAATATTAATTGCGGGTTATAATTTGGCAACAGGATATGTAGGAGTTGGTGACTCGGACAAATTCATCAACAACCCATTTTCAAATTCTCCCGGTTCGTATTTTGAGGAACATTTTAATATTGTGATGATTTTGTAGACTTTTAAAGGGTAACTATTGATAAATTTTTAATAAAATCTAAAATAGGTTTCACCCTGCTTTATCGGACCGGGGATTTTGGTCGAGTTGTAAAAACTCCGGATGGAACAAAAATGATTCTCTACGAGGGTCGAACTGACGCCCAAGTTAAAGTACGAGGTCAAAAGGCCAATTTAATTGAGATTCAATACGCCCTGACTCAGCTACCTTTGGTTATCAAGTCTGTAGTCCTTTGCTACCATCCTGGTTTACCAGATCAAGTAAGAGACGCTGTTTTTTAAGATTGCAGTTACTAATCTTATTAATTATTAAGTCTTACTCGAAACGATGCTTTATTTTTAGACACTTGTAGCATTCGTTGTTGCAGAACCGGAAGCTACTGCAGAGAAGTTAAGAGAATTCTTGACAGATAAACTCCTTGAATATGAAATCCCGCTTGTGCGCCTTGTTCCCGAAATTCCATATCTTATCAACGGAAAAACTGATCGTCAGCTTTTGTTACGGAATTTTCAACAAGAAAGAGAAGAACGTATGCTTTCTGTATTCTTTTGACTTAAATATTAATTATCACATTTAAAAAAATCGTAACAACGTAACTTTAATTGTTAATAGGCGGAATGTTTGACGATTGGGACTCCCTGAGAATACCAAAGAAAAATGCTGTCGCAGGAAAAATTTTGATCGAAACAATTTCTGAAGTTACTGGAAGATTCATTCAGGATATTGTTGTCGATCTTGACGAGTCCTTCTACAATTTTGGGGGAACTTCCCTCAATTCTATTGAAGTCATTTTAAAACTACGGGAGCACAAATACAATATTTTAATTTCTGATTTCGTTACCGCAAAAACTATCCTGGAGATCATTGACCACATGGTCTTAGTACAGAATGGAGAATATGAATCAGAGAAAGCTTCCGAGCATTATACAATAGAGAAACTGAGTAATTGTATGTACAAGGATGTCGCTATGTAAGTTTGTACAGTGCAACTGTCACTTTTAACTTTTAAAACTTACTATAACTTAGAAAACTATAATGACGCTCAAAAATAATAACTTCATCTTAAATATTTTTTCATAGTTTACCTTAATTTTAATGACTTACCTAAGATATATCAAATTGCCTCAAAAATTGTTGCTTTCCCCAAATCCTTCAATAAATATCCTAAAAATAGTTGTGTAGCCTTCTCTAAGATGAAAAATATAACGTCACGTAACCATTTGTTTGGGATTCTTAATTAAAAGTGTAGGAAAAGAAATAACAATTTTGACAATTTATTGAGGGCATCCAGGTTTTGAGGCGAATTATTATTTTTTCAAACTTGAGACATATAGTAACAATAAAAGAAATTATTCGAGGAACAATTAAATATAAATAAGCTAAATAAATGACCTAGATTCAACACTACCAACGTATGTCAAAAACTAATAATAAAATATTAAATGTTGTTGTTTCCTGTAGGATTATTAGTCATAGCTTCTCACACAAAGGTGATCTGGACGCCTACAACAATACCACACATCAAGATTATAGTGATCTTATCCAGTCACTATGGAAAGCACTTGTTCATCAAGAATTCTCGTAATTTAAATAATAAATCTTACTTCTTTCATTGAAAAATATATCGTGGATCAATAATCTCAAAAGAATATTAAAGACTGGCACAATTTTTCCAGATTTGTCGCGAGACGACTTGAAGATCAAAAAATTGTTGGCGCGTCATTAAATTTTGATGTGTACGATGAGCCGCGTACAAATAGTTTGAATTTATCTAAAGCACTGTCTTACGATATGGAACTGATAGGTAAACTGCTTTAAACTTTGCTTTTTCCTTTTACAGAGTTGTAAACTCGATAATTTTATAATAATTATCATTTCTATATATTTTTTAATATCCAGAGTTCATTGAATCTGCTCACCTGGAAAAGTTACCAAAAGGGAAAGGAAAATTGCTACATAGTTCCATTATGGGAACCAGCGAGGAGTTAGACGGACCCGAAAATGTGAATGTTGTCCAGTTCATGGAAGAAAATGTTATAAAAATGGGGAAAAGGATGAATTTTGTTGGAATATTCACAACAAATACCAGTGCTTTGACAAAGGTAAGAGTATTTATGAATAGTTAATCAGTTAATTATAATTAATTAATAATTAATCGATATTTAAATAAATATTTTCATTTCTCAGACGATTGATCGAGATATTCTTGGCTACGAAGTTCTAGAAGAATATCAAGTAAACCAATTTATCGCTCCAGATGGGACAAAACCATTTCTGCTTGCTCCAGACACACTGAAGATTATGTGTTGCTGGAAGAAACTGGACAATCCTGCATGTTATTAATACTAAATACTAATACTAATTATTTTCATGTGGAAAAAACTGTAGCTAGTAAGTCAATTAGCCAATAAGTTGATTCGCTAGGCTTGAGCAATATGCCTAACTGTAAGTATTGTATAATGTATAAACCTTGATTCAAAAATGATTATTATATATTATTATTACAGAAGTTATATATTGTTCTCGGCACTCCCGCCATACTTGTATCTTTAGAAATTAGCTTTCTTTCAGAAGTGATAAAAATATGCATTTTAAGTGATAAAATGTACTGATTTGAGAACATGCTTGTATATTACGAGCTTTTAACAGTAGTTTGTGCTTTTCTTTGCGCCATAAATTCAAGTATGAATAAGGTAGGGGAAGGGGAAACTTAAACATTTTAATGGTAATTATATATGGCAGTGCTATGAAATGAAAAGTGGTAATTCCAGCTTTTTATGGACTTTTAATTAATAAAATAAATAATAAAATAAATAATAATAAATAAATATAATAATAATAATAATAATAATAATAATAATAATATTAATAATAATAATAAATAAATAATAAATAAAAAATAAATAAATAATAAAATATTTAAATGGGTAACAGTTTATTTTAAAAATATTCTACTCATATATTTAGTTTCTCTGTAAGTAACTACCAATTGTTGAAGCGCATTGTATTTTCAGTATCGGAAAACTTTATAGTGGGAGTCAGAAAAAATGCCACAAACAGTTTACACGCATTTGATAATTTTGATGTCTATTTCGGTAATCTCGATGTTGCTCATTTGCGTATTTTGTCCACAAAATCTATATTTTACAAAAATACTATTTGAGCTTTAGCATGTCCTTGTACACTTTTCTGTGTACAGCAATTCCCCTTTGATTTTCAAATAAATGATATCTCCCGCACATATTCACATGGTTTTTTAACTCTTGTATATCTTTATCGGTATCCAAATCCCAATAAAATCTTCCAACATAGAATCTTGTAAAATTGAAACAATCATTGCGTATTAACTCGAGAACTTTTGTTGAGCTTCCATCGTTGTCCTCCTCACCAATAGTTTTGCCAACAACTAACATTGCCGGATTTAGTATGCATAACAATATGTCAATATCTCCCCACAAAAACCTTTGTAAGACCACAGTTTCTAAATTGAGCTCTTGACCATCCTGGCAAATTAATTTTATTATACCAATTAATTTTAGTCGCTTTACGTTAGCGGGAATTAAATTTGCGTGAAATTCAATTTCAGCCTCAGAGTCACTACCAAACTCAAAATCCGTGACGTTTATGAGGTAATGACGATAATTCGTGAGAAGCGAAATATCTGTACAATTAAAAAGGCTCAAGTGTTTTAGACTATGTAAAAAATTTAGAGTTCCCAACGGATGGGAAAGATCAACAGATTGCAATTTTAATTTGCTTACTGTTCTTGGAATCCAATGTAAAACCCTCAAATGGGAATATTTTATAATCAATCCTTGGAGATCCCTACATGTATTGATTTGCGGATATACGGACTCTTCTACGCCAACATTAGAAATGCAAAGAGTTTTTACACTCCAGTTAAGAGAATTCCACTCAAATTCATTCCACGGACAATCCAGTGCTAACTTAAGTAGAGTACTAGTAAACCAAAAGAACGCATCTCCCCAATGTAAAAGTGCCTGACCAACTTTTTGTCCTATAAAATCCCAATTTCCTTATAGTTATAGGGATTTTGTGTCCTTATAGGGACTCTTATAGGGAATTTTGTGTCCTTATAGAGCCTCTTATAGGGAATTTGTGTCCTTATAGGAACTCTTATAGGGATTTTGTATCCTTATAGGAGCTCTTATAGGGAATTTGTGTCCTTATAGGAACTCTTATAGGAATTTTGTGTTCTTATAGGGATATTCTTATATACCTTTTTGATACCTGGAGACGGGTCCATTAACTAATGTTAATTAGACAATTAAGTTAATTAGTTACTTGGGGCGTTCCTCCATAGACAAGTGTAGTTAGTGATGATTAGTGTATTTAAATAAGTGTAATTAGTATTTGTAACTTTAATAAACATTACAAATAATAATTAAACTTATTCAACCGGGAGCTGACGTCCTTCCTCGACAAAATCTGGATAAAGACTGACCTACTTTGAGTTGTTATTGTACTTTACTTGTTTACCAACTTTGGGTCATGCCTTGAAGTTGTATTGTGTC
>JAQFYC010005969.1:0-13137 GCA_034694165.1 Tomocerus mixtus | reverse complement strand
GGAACTTGTTCACTCGAAGCGCCAAGAGAAGCGAAAGAGAAGTTACTAGGCTATGGAGAATGTAGGTGAAGTTGTGTTAGCTAATGGGGGGAATGAGACGCGAGAAGACTGGAATAGGACTTTTGTGTGTTGTGTATGTGGGTGTCTTGTTGAGTATAGAGTGAAGTTGAGCGGACAGCGGACATACACAGACAGACTCCACTCTTCGCATGAAGAGCGAACTATGTTCCCTCTTAATAAATAAAAATGTTGTCAAGATAAATATTTGAGTAAGAAATATAAATTAATAAATCTGTACCATATGTTGAGCTGCAATTAAACAAAGTTACAATACAATCACGGTAGTAAATTAATATATAGATCAGGTTTGAGGGTATTGGGTATTTTAACATTGAGCTTTCCTATTTCTTCATACTGATGACTGCGACTGCTGTATATTTAACTTATTATAGTTCGTGTGGATTCGTGGAACAACAAATTAAAGTAGGTATGCAAGTTAAGCTCTAAAATACTCGGTTTCTTATGCCACAGCTTCTTCTTTATAAGGTGCACGTGATAAGTAAGTAGTCACACAACATTCTTACAAAACATCTATAAGAGCAACAAGTTAATAATCTTTCAATCCTTCTTTTATTTCTCTTTTATTTTTAAAATTTACCTAAAAGTGTGTATTTATATTTTCAAAGTTATTAATTGAAATGGCATCTTCAAAAAGTGATTACCATAACAGCTAAAGATCTGTTGAAAGTGTTGGATGATCTTGACATTGTCGAATTTAACCGTATGACATACTCACACTTTGCTCTACATATTTCTAATGGATTGTGTGTCCACGTCTTAGGACCAAATAAAAGAGATAGCCAACACACTACTGGAACTAAATGTGCACAACATCTGTTCACAATAGCACAAGGAGACTTGGTGCGGGTAAATAATTCCGCAGTGACTGCAACTATTCTTGGAGTTTCCCCACGGAGTAGAGAAGAGAGTATCCAATTGGCATTTTCCGGATTACCGAGAGATGATCATGGAAAAGTGATAGAAGGGGCAACTATTTCTGTGAACTATGGTGTGGTCAGTGACATGAATTGCGAGGGGTAGGCTACGTTTTGGAAATATGATCACAAAAGAGGGTGGAGCTCTCAGGTAAGTATTTATTGCATTATTTACATAATGCAATTTATATTCCGAAACTTAATTACTTTTACTTACGAATAAAATAATTCAAGGTTTATTTAATCGTTGTGCTGGATAATATAAAAATGTAATTCAAAGTTTTATAAATTTCTCCAGGTTCTATCTGGAGTTGGCTATGTTGGGGATATTACTCGTCGTGTGTGTGAACAGTCTATGCAAGGATATAAAAAGCTATTTAAAGAAGCATCCCCAACAATGAAGCCTTTGGTCGCAGTGGTAGCCGCTCCCGTGGAAGTAGTAAGAGTAACTGCACAAGTTAGCTCGGCTGTTGTCCAGACAGTTACAGGGGCACTACTTTCTATTTTGGACTAGAAACTGGAGATTTTATTTTTCAAATTCTACAACAATATTTTATGTGCACGAAATTTTGAATTCCTACAAATAATACCATTTATTTCAAGACAAGAATAATTGGTATAAAAACATATTTTCAACAAGACTGAAGAGTTTTTACAAAAAGAGTTGTTATAATTAATTATATGTTGAATTTTGCTTTTAATAAACTCAAAAATTGTCTTCATTATTAAGTAATTATTGTTTTTTCCATACACCGACCTCCACCATTCAAACATATTAGTTTTCTGTAGTGTAGTCCAAATAGTCCCTATAAGGTGCAGGACAGTGCTTCTAGACCTACTATTAAATTATGCCTTTACGGTTCACAATGAAATTGCAAGCACTTTCAATGCGATTTTTAATTAGCAATTTTAGGCGCAGAAAACTTAAGCGTACTTTCCCCGTGTATGAAATTTGATTAGTAAAACAAATATTTTAGAAAAGAGGATCCAGGATGCTGATATCCGTAATTAACTTGATCATCATCAACTGCCAATGTCAATGTCGCTTACTATTAACTCAAATCAGCTAATCTGAGTTCCTTTGTAAATTAAGGTTAGTCATTAAATCAAATTATGGTATTCAATGACCTGTTTTGCGTGACGCGGTGTAAATTGACATTTTAATTAAAGAGAGATGAATTATTATTAGATTTTTGGCTAAGGTTGGCTTGCAGAGACAATTGCGGATATAGGCAATGTATGTATGTTTTAGAGGGGGTAGAGCGAATCTATGGAAGAGACCTCCACCACTGACCAGGCCAATTTGGCCCATTTCAGCTCACACGACGGTGACCCCGAAAGCATCTTTGATAAATGGCCGTCAGCGGCCGTCTAGTCAGCGTATCAGTGTGTATGTGTTTCAAGAAACCACACCGCACACACCAGCCACGACCGCCCGGCTCATTAACCTCAGATAAAGATTTAGTGAAGAAAGAAAGAGATAAGAAATTATAGACTCCTCTAATCTGAATAGATTAGAAGAGTCTTATATAAAAAAAGCCTTTTGAGAAAATTATGTCTACTCTCTCGCGAGAGTAGTATCTTTGCATATCAATGTCCACATTCATTATGCAGACATGGATATGCAATCATAATTTCTATGCACAAACTGTTCGGATTCCCCAACAGTCTGTGCATATAAACTATTTACCCTATACTAGGTTTTCTGTTGACCTCGCCTTGTTCAAGGCGAGCTCATTACATCCAGTTGCACATCAGCCCATATTATGCATGTAATGCATATTAGGGCTGGTATACAGACTGCAGAGTCTTGTCCTTCGATGTCCAGGTATCGGTCCTGGTAGCTGTGGCTTGGGTCTAACCCAGGTTGAAGCCTCTCAGAAGCCTGAAGCGAATGAGTTGTCTGGACAGAATCTGCATAGTTGGAGAGGAAGCGACTACGAGTCTTATCGGTGTACACCGGCTAACAAACACCAACTGTATCTCCTTGCCTTCCAATGCAGTTCTGTCCAGCACAACTATTCTACCAAGAGCAAGCCACGCAGAGCTCCAGACCGACACCCTCTCACCTCAGAAGGCAAACGAAGACTCGGATATAGGCAAACAAATTATATTTAGTTAATGCATCTAGGAACAGTGGCGCATCATAGGCACGAAAATATTGACATAGGCTAAAATATGAAATATGCATAACTATTTAAATCTGTTGTAATTATTAAGATTTTCGAAAAACTGACATAGGCTTTAGCCTACTTTGCCTATATCTGTGGGCGCCACTGTCTAGGAAGTTTGAGTTTTAGTAATATCAATATTATGCAGTGGAGAAAATCCGAAAATTAAACAGACGTGTGTTAATCTTTAATGTTAATCTTTAACTAAACTACAATTTACTTAGCCCATAAAGCCATAGCGTCTCTTTTTGATAAATTAATGATTGGCATATAATTATTTGAAAATATGTTACAAGTGGGACAAATACTAATAATGCGTTACTTAATTATAACTTTAATTATTATAATAAATGCAAAACGAAAATCCCAATAAATATAGATATAATCCATCATTGTAAAAGTAAAATTTTAATTGTTTACAACCTAAGGATACAAAAACTGCCCTATTTTACAAACATATTTTATTTACGAAATACATTTTGTAAAGCATTTGGCACAAAAAACATTTAGCTTAAAAATTGTAAGGGGGTAAAGATTTGTGTAAAGTAATATCGTTAACAAACATTATATTTCAACAGTAAAATAGTGAATTAGCATTGGTCATTCATTTAAAGGAATGGATAACTCAAGGCACAAGAATAACAATATCAAATATCACATTTTAGATTGTCAGTCAATTTTAACATTGATTTAAGAAAACAGTTTAAGACGCAACGTAGAGAACATCGTATGCTACGTTGACTTTTTTCATCATCTCCAAATTGGCCTCCTTCTCGACTCCGACCAAGTCAGGATTTTTATCTAAAGAAAAGGTTATTGTAACTTATTTAAAAGAATACCTTGCCAATTTTCTATGAGCGTGGGAAACCGCGCTGAAAACGAATAACAAACTATTAATTACGCAAATAAAAAGATAATAAGATCTGTGTGCAAAGTGCACGTGCTTTCTGGTCGCAAGGGTCCCCCGTATTAGGGGGTCTTCATATTGCGTGAAACGGCGCGAAAAATAGAATGCCTATTGTTGGATCTTAAAGCAAAAACGATATAAGAAATTTTAGGGACCTGACCCCTACAAGGGATTTTTCACCAATTTTTGTCTGACGGACACCTACGCTATTTTTGTAAGGATATTTAGGGTGTTGGTTGATAAAAAGAATTTTGGAGCTTTGAACAGTCCACAAAAATGGGTCGTGTTATAAATTACACACCTGGATGTATCTTTAAGCACATCTTTCTATACGCCTTTTTAATTTCATCTTGAGACGAGTTTTCCGAAATCCCAAGAATTTCAAAATGATCAGTGATTTTCGACTGTGATTCCGTTTGACGATTGTAATCCCCTTTGCCGCCATGGTTTCCGCCCCGACCTCCAAAACCGCCACTGTAGTCCCGCGAGCCTCTATAATTTCCTCCGCCGCCACCTCGTCCCCCAAAACCGGCGCCACCTCCTCTTCCTCCGTATCCACCTCCACCTCCTCTGCCGCCACCTCGACCTCCAAACCCACCCCGTCCCCCTCTACCCCGAGATGAACGCGATTGTTCCTGGGTGTACCCTTCTTGTACCAACTTGACCAATTCCGCCCTAATTCGATCTTGATCCTGAACACCAGGTACAGACGTCTGCCTCAAAACTGACTCAATGTTTGAGAATCCCAGATGTGACTGAGACCATCCGTATCTCTTTTTATAGTACTCCAGTTTCTAGATATTTTCACACAAAAATTATTACAAGATTAGTAAAGGCTGATAAAAATTAATATTTTTAGAAAATGCATTGCCATTGGTAAACGTTATCGAATGATACTAAAGTTATCAGAATTTCAAAAAGTTAATTTGTCCAACTTTGTATACGGGAGGAAAAAGTGATTGAAAAAGAACTAATATATAAGAAAAAAAGCTTGTGCATAGGTATAAGAAAGGAACATGCTTAATAATCCATTAAAATAGTGTAAACTTGATTACAAAATTATAGACACACAACAGTATCGAAATGCAGAATTCGTTAAATTATCTAATATTTATATTTTACTAAATCACAATAATTTTTATAATTAAATACAATTGCCAACCTCAATGCAAGACTTTGTAGAACTTTTGCTCTTCAAATATGATTCAATCCAGAAATTAACAGCTTTGGCATTTTCCTTTTTCATGAAATGCAGCATTCCTCTCTGAAACAAGAGAGTAGATTTGTAGTCGTCATTCCAGTCTTCTTCACTCAGACTATTGTCAAATAGCTCTCCAATCTTGACCTCATTTTCCGTCACGTCGGCCATGTACGTTTGGATAAGTTCAATTAGTGCTGGAAAGTTCCTACGATCCGCTTCCAAAGAATGACGGAAGAATTTCTCTGCCATTTTTGAGTTACTTTCCTAAATTAAAATTAAAAATTAAATTAAAGTAAATTACAAAATATATTCCGATTTGAATTATTACTAAATGTTATTAAATAGACAAGAACTTACAACAGTCAGGTAGTAAATTCCCATCCGATTGTTTGCCTTACTTGAATTTGGATGGAACAGTAGTGCTCGCTCAATACATTGTTTTGCGAGGCGTTTATCACGTCTCCACGGGGGCATAACCACCGTAAATATTTCGGCGATCGTTATATTCACCTTAACTGACATTGGGTCCAGAACCAAAATCCGCCTAAACATATAAAAATGATAAATGTAGTAATATAACATCACAAGCTGTTTTTGAACTACTCATTGTTATTAGGCGTAAAAATGAATAACATTATGCCCTTAATCCTTTTTTTATTTATATAAATTGCATATCGTGTGCATCCCTTACTTTATTTCGCTACGCAAATAATCCTCAACATCATCAGCTGACTGGAACAACATATTGCCAAACTGGAGACGAAATCCATCCCCGCGGGGAAGCCCCTTGAGGTGCTCAGCTAAGATTATACATTTTGCAACAAGTACGTTCGGATTGTCTTTTGCTAAATCAGCTGCTTTTAAAATAAGAGCTGTTTCTTCAGCAATTACGTCGTTCCCTTCGTTAAACTTTCTCACGCCACGTTTGTACCGGATCACACTGTACAGACAATAAATCCATTCAAAATATCCAGGGTCCAGTCTTGTCATCTTAAAAATAAATAATAACACATTTAGTTTATATATTTTGATCAATAATATCATGATAATCAGCTGTTTCTGTTTATTATTCACTTTGTCATACAGAGAAAATAAAAAACATCTGATTTACACTACGTTTAGATAAGTTACCTTTTTCAGGATCTCAATTTGAGTGTCATAATCCTTTCTGTCAATATTTCCATAAAAATACTGTCGCACACACATTACGGCAACTTGAGTTTTGGCGTTGAGAGACTCAAAATTTGAAACGAAGGACATGTAGCCCTGAAGAGTGTCCAGACTGACACCGTCACCCCCGCTACAAATGACATCCCAGTAAATCTTCAAACTTTCCAGTAAATACTCAAACCCTAAAGAATACTCCTTCGGAATGTATTTTTTCTTGCTAAAAGTATCGCTCATGATATTTTTAAACTCTTCGATGAGAATGTCAACTTTATCCGACTTTTTCAGGTAGGCTGCGAGGAATGCTTGAATGTAGCGTTTGGACAATAATTCCATGGCATTGTACTTGATTTCTGTCGGGTCATCTTCTCCGTCCAATTCGACGAATTTAGATGAAATCACAGTGTATACGGTCAATGCACAATTTTTAAACGTCTCTTCATTTTTGATCCAGTTGAAGCAATTTTCGTGTTCTTTAATTTTTCCGGAAATTTCGGCGACAATTGCCTTTTTCCGCTTTTCGTCCTCGACATTTTCTGGAAGTCGTAAGCATTAAATAAGAGAACCCCGATTTATAATTAATAATTAATAATTACCCATCAAATGTTAAATAATTGACATGTTCACTGTCAAGTAAATGTTAAACGTTAATCCTTACCACTCTCTTGACTGCTACCAGATTCATCTACTTTTAATTTTGTTTCGTCTTCGGACCCAAGATTTAAATTCTCTTCAAGATCCTTTGTGAGATCGTCAACTGAGTTGCCAGCCATGATATTTGATGATTATTTGTCTATTTCTGCATTTTTAAAACAAAAATGAGTTACAAATTAAGAATGTTATTAAAAATGTAATACAAACAACAAAACAAACGGCCAATAGCAATGACAAATAATTGGTAATTAATGAGTAATTTAAAGGGAATCCTTACCATTAGTTGTTAGTTACAAGACACTAGACAAATTGTTATGTTAATTAATAACAAATGACAATTGACTGAACAGCTGGTCCCTATTTTGTATTTACTAAACTGCAAAATATGACACCAAAAATGGCAAAATTAACTCAAAAACTAATTGACAAATGACAAACGTTGAAGTGACATTCAACATTTGAGAGAGAACCGAACAGACTGAAGTTCGAACTGAGCAGAAGTCCCTCCAAGGAGCAATGTGTTCTGTGATCTTTGGATGCTCTTCAAAATGTGAGGGAATGTAGATGGACCCAAAATATTCAATCCAATATAATACAGGGTGGTTTCGTTTATGAAACACCATGTAAATATTGAACAGGCATCCAACACGCAACTTTAATCGCATAATTATAAGGAGACCCCGAAATGCTTATCTTCAATCATATAGTTTGTAGATGATTATGGAGGAAAATTACTTGAAAGGGACCACATTAACCGAAGAGAATATTAAAGACTACAGGTATACGGAATTTTCTAGACAGCGTTTTTGCCATTGCAGACAACGACAAACGATATCTAAAAAGCATATAATTCTAAACAAATAGTTAACTAAATAGGTTGAACACCGATTTAAAATTTCTTTATTTTCGTCTGTTGAAATAAATGCTTTGCTTTTTAAAATGTATCACTGGCAGTAAAAGCGTATGTAGGTATGTGTCTTCTTTGCGGTTGCTATATTTTACTTATTGGAAATAATAATAACTTTACTACATTAATAAATTATTGGACAATGGTAATGTCACACTGTGTCTCACATTCCCCACACAGTACACACTAAAAAGTACTATATCACAAAGAGACTATTATTATGGTAATTAATGATCTGCACAACAGAAATATCATAAGTATTGTAACATGTAGAACAATAATACTATTAGTTTAATCTAGACATTATTCTTTAATCCATCAAATATCGAATATATATTATGCTTCTGGTCATTTTACCTCTGAACACGTTCGCTACGGAAGATTTGGTAGCAGCTGCTCAATAGGGAGTTAAATTAAACATTTCTTAAGTCAAACGGCCATGATCATCCAGGATATAATGTGGAGTTATGACGGAATGATAACAATAACAGATTTCGCCAAAACACTCCTAGTCACAGTGTTAAGGCCATACGACCCAGAATTAAAGTTAAGACGCAGATTCGTGTACTGAATAATAAATATATAAAAATCGGAATATGACATCATCTACTATTAATAGTAATATATTGTGGGTATATAAACAACCCTCGTCTTCTTAATCACACAACTGAACTGCATTTTGTGTTGCTACTCCTTGTCAACAACTAACAACGACGGCGTTGTCCTTGTCCATGCATTAGTTCCCTCTTTTTAGGTCAACTTAAAATCAAGATCATATTTTTTGATTTCCTTCTGCGTCAGCAATGTTAAACACGTAAACATCTATGGATGTCATTTAAAGTGGCGACAAAAATCGATGAGAGTGGCGATATTTAATTATATTTTGAATTAATGTGGCGATAAAGAAAATGGCAACAGAATGAATTAATTTGGCGACAGAATGATTTAATATGGCGATAATTAAACTGGTTGTCAAACAAGATACATTTAAAAATTCAAATATCAATGTCAAGTATTAGCCATACTGTCCATTCTGAATGAAAAAAATCTTTGAAGGTTTTCCACTTTAAATGGCGATGTTCTGAAGATAACTTCTTCATCCTAGTGCGTGTCACTTTAGGAGATCCGTTGGCAGCGAAGAAATATGTTGTTAGGTTGTCGTCTAATCTAAGGCAACGACCTAATGACGTACTTTACCTGGACTTTTGACGTCATTCTTACTATCTAGTGAGAATCTAGATGGTACATAATCTACATAATATTCTACAAAATATTATCCATATGTATAAATACATATCGCCATTTTCCATTATGCATTTCGCTACTTTCCCCTATTTTGAAAAATCGCCACTTTCATCGATTTTATTCGCCATTTTAAATTATTACCAATATCTATTATTGGCACATATAAACGGTTGACACGCGCCAAATATACATTTATTCTTCGAATTATATATATTTTGTTGTTTATTTAATGCTTGATCGCACTAATACTATAAAGAGTTGATGTCGTGCAAATTGATCTTGTCAACGTTCTTTTCAACAACAGCCTTGTACTTGTATGTTAACTTATTCTACTACTTTGAAATGCTGTTTTCCACTTAACCTGGAAATTTGCAGATATTATCTAAGTAGTATATAAACCTAATATATTTGTGAGCCAGAATTCTATAGTGGTTTTGGTACTAATTATTTAGTTTGGGAACCAGCGATATTATTGTACTGTAAATTATATTCACATCTACTAATAATTTATTTCGGGCTATTGATATAGACATAAATAGTGAGTACCTACACTTAAACGTTATCTAATTCCAAATTGATTAATAATTAAAAAAGTTTGTAATATATATTTTAGAACACTTATAAATGAGTAAAGCATAAAGTTGACATTTATTTTACTTATTATTTGCTAAAAGATAAATTATTATCACGAAATAGTTCAGTTATTTAATTTATATTAAGATTGTTATCAGCAGTTTCTATTTCGTTGATTTTTTTTGACTATTTCAATATTTCAATTAACTTAAATTTAGTTCGATTAATTCTTTTCGCTTGATAACTGGTTAATAAATAAATATTTCAAAATGTATTATTGAAAATTGCTTACTTTTGAAGTTGAATTCAATTATTTTAGTGGAAATATAATTAAAGTTGAAGTATAAAGGATATTTTAAAGTTTATTTTATATCGCAGGAGTATATGAAGAGTGGAGGCGTTACTATTACTGTGCAATACGGTGTTTAAAGATGGGTACTATCAACACGTTTACTAGTTTAATTATCGTTCACCTTTCGATAATTCTATTTTTACGGTGCGGTGTGAATGGCGTGGAAGATGACGGTGTAGATAATAAATTGGGACAAACTGAAATGAACGATTTTAACTCCACAAGTGATGGTCTTTTAGAATTTCTATTTCAAGAAGTGGGTACTAATTCTCAGTTCAATGATATCGATTTCCTGAAAGAGAATCTAAATGGTCCACACTGGATTGAAAATGATTTAGAAGAAGAATTGAGAAATTGTAATTTGAATCAATTTTCGGGGGAGTATAGTCTTCTGTTTTATTCTGGAGGACACCTGAGAAAATTTAGTACTGAGGTAGAAGATCAAAAAAAGAAAATGATCAGTTGCTGCGCCTATAAGATTTTATACTCAAAAATGAACACCACAACGACAGAGAGCCATTTGGCTTACAACTACAACTACGCCCTCTGTCTAAAAAGTGAGGGAGAATTTAAAAGGGCCTCGACTATTTTTCAGAATATATTTGATCAGCTTTCTGGAAATGAAACCGTACCTGTGGATTTCTGGGGAACATCCAAAGCAGATAATAAAACTGAGGAAGATATAAATTTTGTATCAATCCGGGAAATTATTGGAGCTCAGCTCTTTGTACTTTATTTAAGGGAAAGAGATTTTCAAGCTGCTGAAAATATATTCAATGAAACCACAAATCTCGTTTTATTTCCCCGAAATGGAAACGCAGACGTCAAAAATGTTATTGATTTCCTTGGGAATAGAGATTCCAGTTTAAGTAGCTACTTTCTCGTCGTGGCTAACTCAAACCTTATGTTAGCACACGAAAGGCCAAGACCGTCGAAACATGTCTGGCTAATTCGTGAATATTTTGAATTAACGAAAAGAAGATATTTCTATTACATTACTGTGAATACAACTGAAAACATTTATGATGATTATGCAATTGTAACTTTAATTAGTCATGCAAACGTTAGCCAATATTTCATTTCTTGCGATATGCCAACAAATTTCCCTATCCCATTAAATATCCTCAAGAACATCAAACAGTTAATTATTCGTGGACCTTGCACGTTCCTGGTGAATGATATAATTTCTCCAAGAAAGATATATTTAGGAGATGTTTCATTTGTGCGAAAGCTGAATACAAGTGAGAGCAATACGACTAGTAGTAAGTATTCCAAAATAGATTACCCCGTTTTGAATTCCTTTGTGGACTTCCAAACTCTTAAAGATACATATCTAACTGGTGGAAGAGGACGCTTTCCGAAATTGTCTATTGATTTCAGCTACCCGGAGAATGTTAGTCTTGCGTCCCTTAGAATTTTGCCTTCTTTTAAAATTTTGAACTGGGAAAAGTCTACTTGGAATATTTCTCACCTGGCTATGTTTACGACATTTTTAAAAAATAGCAGTGAAATGAATATTGATTATCTTGATTTATGGGGACCAGTTGATGATCGTAAGAGAGCAATAGGAAATTGTTCATTAAATGTGGTGTTGCTACCACCAAACATACAAAAGTTGCGGATTGCAAATTGCAATATTACTTGTGGGAATCCACGTAAATTTCCCAACCTAAAAGTTATGGGAATCAGCTCAAACAATTTATTTTGTTTTTCAAATTCAAATTTAATTTCATTAAGTTTACAAGATAATTTTGTGGAGGACGAAGAATACAATCCCCAGATCAATGTGAGCGATATTCCAGATAGTTTGCAGATTTTACGGATATACAAAGGATATAAGATAGCTTCTGTAAATATAATTGGCAACGCAAATACAAATAAAACTGTAGACATGCTCAGCTTACCAGGCGATAATATTACATATTATATTGAAACAGTGCTAACGAAAATTAAGCCTAGAAGTCTGGTATCTTCGTTTAGGTTCAAAGATGATATTATTAAGCTTCTAGAAAAGCCAGTTCTAAATATGTATGCCATTGATTTACGTTGGAAAGACGACACAGAATTTAAAACATCAAAACTTTCAAAATTTGTTGACAAAAAGTCAAATGAATATCTATTTGTAAATGGTAGGGGGATAGCAATTACACGCAATGAAGTAGATAGTCTTAAGCTGTATGAACCCCATTCTCTATTTAACCCTATTCTTACTACCTCATAATACTTATCATCATTACAATTATTATTTTATTCACTGATTGTCTTTATAGTTACATTTATTGTACCCCTAGAAGGGGAAATTGTTGCTTAATAAATGATAATAAACTGAGTCATTATTATAATGTAATTTTAACTAGTAATTTAGCCCGTGCGGAGCTACGGGACTGTCTAGCATGTAGCCAACAATAAAGTCATTTATCCTTATATACCTCAGGGACAATTATAATAAAGGGTACCATACGTCTACAGTCCCTAAAGTCAAACAGAAATTTCTTACAGGAGTACACATAAGTGGAATGAGTAAACGTTATAACTAAATGACTCTTTTGTTTGTGAATATTTCTCCACCGCACGAAGTAATTTTGTAGTTTATCTCGAGCTATTTAATATTTATCACATGGGTCTTGTAGGTTTTGACTTTTATAAACATTTAAACAACATCTTGTATTATAAGCAGCATGTTATGTAACCTACTTAAAAATGCGTCTCCGAATTGGCCCAGTTAAAGCTGTGAAACAAGAAAGAATTGTGGACTACTACGACGGCATCGTCAATCAATTAGTGACACTTTTATGCTTATAATCACTTCAGTCCGATAAATGCTACCAATATTCATTCTAATTACATAGTTTTCAACATAATTTTTTTTTAATTTTTAGCCCGCCCGGGTGTGCGAGGCTGGCTCATGTAATCGCAATGTCTGTCCGTGCGTCCGTGCGTCCGTGCGTCCGCACGATAACTCGAG
>JAQFYC010005968.1:0-13138 GCA_034694165.1 Tomocerus mixtus | reverse complement strand
GTGTTATTTGAAAGCCCTTTACTAGTGCTTTCGATTGGTATGCATTTGGTACCAGGTTATAAGGGAATCCAAAATGTGAAATTTCTTCGAAGTCCCAATGCGGGACAATTTGCAATAGGTTAATTAGAGATACGGAAAACCATAATTAGTTAAACGCATTTACTTTCAACTTAACGGTCAACTGTGAAATCGCAAACTTTCAAGATAAGATAAAAATAATTTTTGCTCACGAAAGTCTCCTTGGGTCCATTGATTTATTTCATTATCATTTGAATTTTATCTTTTCGCTGATTTTGATTTTGTTATCAAGAAGTCAGAAGTGAACTACCAGGCCAATCCAGTTCTGGATTTATTCCAAATTAGCTCTTGGGTTTTATTTTAAATAAAAGTAATTATTCGGCTCGGCCTACACTGATGGATGTTGGAGTTGACTGGATTCTAATTTACCTGTACCTTGTACCCTGCCCTCACCAACCACCGCGCGCACCAGTCCTATATTCGCCCGTACTGTCAACTTTTCATATAGACTGCATTGCATTGCCACAGAGTAGTATAAATACGAATATAATATGTATATATATAAGTCCATATCTGTGATATTATATAAAATTCATTTCATTGCAGAGTACAGAACTATGAGGGGGGAACAGTACCATTAATGTCACAATGTCAGCGACCATGGCTATGCTTTTAGAATGTCAGCCATAGACAGGATGATGGCAACCAGGCACGATGGCAGGCAGGCACTAGTCAGACCTGTCATCATGTTTGCCTGCGTGTCATCGTCATCCTTCCATCCTGGCTGAGCGCGGTGCTAATATAACAGGTGCCTTGCTGCCATGCAGGATGCCATTAATGGTGCTGTCACCCCTCATAGCTGAGAATACTATTATGTTGAGTCTAGTTTAGTAAAGTCGGTCTGCATGAGGGAAGATATTGGACAGTATTCCGTTCCTTGCTCTTATTGCGAAAAGAGGGAGATTTGGAGTCAGGAGAAGTACAATTGAGAGTTTTCCAAATATAAAAAAAAATAGGTGAAAACCCTTAAAGGTTAGGTGGCACCCCACTGCCTTCAAAATTTCTAAAAAAATTGTGCAAAAAGTGTCCTTGCAACATCAAGAATCCAAATACTGGTGTCAAAACAAACCAAAAAAATTGAGATTTCTACAACGACTTTTGCCGAAATGGTACCCTTATCCTTATCTATACTCTAACTGATATATAGCTATCCCTCAATATGAATGATTCAATTCAAGAGTAATTATACTTATACATTAACAGCAATTATTATAATTATTGTACATAAACGGGAAACGTGTTTATAATAATTATTATTGTATGATTAGAGAGATTAAATTCATAATAATTAGCACAACTATCCTAAGCTAAGAGGTTTAGGATACAACTGAATTGATATAAAACGGTATTTGCAAACCATCAAACATCAAACCATTATATACGGTACGGAAAGATCAATAATTATGCGAAGATTTCTATTTCACGATATTATGGATATGGATATCACAAATCGCAATATCAACATTGACTGAAATAGAATATCGTGGGCTCCTCAATGATATGGTCTAGGCTTTATCAACCAGGGCAATACCTGGGACGATTTCAGGCTAAACCAACATTACATAGGCCCCGGCCCTAGCCACATAAATTGACGGGATGTCCAAACTGCCGCCTACATAAGTACAACATTTTTGATACTTAGGCTACGGCTCTACCTATAATGTAGACTTGCGTAGTACTACATAATATTTGTACATCTACTCAGGAATCATCAACACCCTGCCGTCAAACCATTGAGGCGTCAAACCTACAAACGCTTTAATCAATTTTGCGCCTATAGGCCGTAACGAAGCAAGGATTCCAATGCGCAACGGGAAATGTTGCAGTTACAAATATTCGAATCATTCGTTTCGCGGTTCGATTTTGTGGCTTATGGAGAATAGGAAGTGTCCCAATTATATTTTAAAATACCAGTGATTATAATATTTCCACTGCTAAATTAGTGTTTTCTGATGAAGCCAAGTATCTCTTTCAATTATAATCGTATTTCAAAACTTTAGGGGTCGAAACAGCAGAGAAATAAAAAGTTACTAGGTAGGACAAGGCAAAAGTAAGTTTAGCACCAAATATGTAAATCGCTCATTTTTGGCTAACTGGGGTACTGTAGAGCCAAGGAGTTTCAAGGATTAATTGTTACGGCCTATATCACTAACTACTAATAAAAAATAACTTTGCCGATCTTATTCCTTACGGAGCCACAGGATATTATGTAGTGTAGGCTATACTAACTAACTAATACTAACTCTAACTTATTTGTAGAGAACCAAATGTGTAAAGCAGGATAGCAAGCTTTCGTGCTTCAATCAAGACTGGATTTAAGAATTAAGGTTTATTTAGAGCAATGATTTTCTAGGATGCCTAAGTGCACAATTATAAGCTATATAATTGAGCAAATAATGTTTTTGATATTGTTTGTAACCTCTGTGGCTTTGAAAATATGGCTCGGAGGAAAGGTCTTGATGATCCATAGTTGGTATTAGTGAGAGTTTACTCCTTTTGCTAGATATTTAGAGAGAGTTCGCTCGCTCGACTTGTTGGTGGATTTGACTCGGCTATTCATATGTATATATATGTTGTATACTATATAACATGATCCAATAATGTGCATATAATAATAGAACTATGAGAATATAACAAGTTTTGTTATTATAACAGTTGTTAGTTCTAGTTGACTATAATAATATAAGCGAAGAAGTTGAGTGTTGTAGTTGTGAGACTATACTATAAGAGCAGAACAGACAGTCAAGTCAAAAAATAAACAGAGTATGAAGTGAGAGTTCGAAATAAATTTTCTAAATAAAATGTGATCGTCAAAAAATGGAGAATTTAGCAAAAAAGTCGAATTCTTGTCAAGCCCTTCGTCAGGCCATCGATAATATATCACACATTGACGATTTTTACAAACAGGAAATCGCAAATGGATTCTTTTCTAAAGTTTTCAAGGTATGTCAATAGTTAACATTCAACAAAATATCGTCAAATGTGTATATTGCTGAATATTGAACGCAGGGAAAGCTAAATATAATCTATACATTTTTTTTTACTTTTCCAGGTGGAACACAAAACGACGGGTCAGGTCATGGTCCTTAAGAAAAATTCACTGCTGAGTAACAGATCTAATATGATCAAAGAATTGCAGCTCATGAACAGTCTGAAGCATCCAAATATACTCAAGTAACACAAATTAATAATAATAATGATTATGACTAAATATAATGTAAATTCTGTAGAAAAGCTCGTTAATCGCTAATTAATTGTTTGGTTTGTAGGTACATGGGCGCTTGTGTTTACGAAGGCAGTTTACACGCATTGACTGAGGTAATTAACTTTTCTCGCATTTGTCATATCAACGACCAAATGCAGCATCAGCTTTTCAATATTCAATGTTCACTGTGTTACTGTTGAGGTCTTAGGTCAATTGAGGATTCCTCTCCTAGTAACGTTAAATAACGAATATGATTTGATAGTTTTTTCTTTATTTTCCAGTACATACCACACGGAAATCTGGAAACGCTTATCCAGAGTGACATCGAGTTACCATGGCGGTTACGACAGGGTCTGGCCGTCAACATCGCCTCCGGGATGATGTATCTTCACAGTCAAAGACTCATCCACAGAGACCTCACCTCCAAAGTAAATTACTTATAGTAATTGTCTGTCATTCTATCTTGCTATTTATACTATTTTTAAATCTGAATTAAACCTCCTTTTCTTGGTACATTCAGAATATTCTGGTAAAAAAGGATGCAGAGTTCTATACTGCAGTGGTCGGGGACTTTGGTCTTGCCAGTAAAATCCCTTCAAAGATGTAAGTTTTAATATTATAGTCAAATCCTATATACGAAGGCAGAAATCAATAAGTTAACTGACCCTAAAATAATATAAAAGTGAATAATGTAGGTATTTTCTAAGATCTAAAAATTGTCCTGAGAATAGTTCAGTAGTTCAAAGTCCACTTTTTATTACTAAAAAACAATTGCAATGCCATTTTGAGATGTATTTGTATTGTAAACTTGTACAGATTTAAGGTCCAAATTTTATAAAGCCCCGTTGCAAAAATGGTGACCAATTGTCAGTAACCAGTGCGATTTTAATGGGGGTTTGGGGGTTATATTAAAGCTCAAAATCTGGAGGGTATGTATTAGTGCTCTTAATGGATCATACTCAGTGAGCTTTTTACTCAATGAGTAAAAGCTCATTGAGTAAAAAGCTCACTGAGTATGATCCATTAAGAGCACTAATAAAAGCTCAGTGAGTAAAAAAGCTCAATGAGTAAAAGCTCATTGAGCTTTTTTACTCACTGAGCTTTTACTCATTGAGCTTTTAACTCACTGAGCTTATTCACTGAGCTTTTTGTTAAGTAGTATCCTTGACTCAAAACCACAACACAACAAAACAGAATCCACCACGCCAGTCAGTCAACACTAACATATTGTGATGGTATTAGCAGCTGATAAATTTGCACACAAACTGATTAGACCATGCTGAATTCAATGGTGACGTCAAAATCTAGAAGTTGCTTTTGGAAAGGGGAATTCTGGGGAAGGGGCAATTGCCAAAATCCACACCGGTGGTCTTAAAATTATGAAATGAAAACTTTTGACGTCACCATTGAATTCAGCATGGTCGAATAGGCGATTTGCCTTTTCCTGACCTCCAAACCTTTTTCATGGAACTAAGGAATATTTACACTACTACCGTAATTCAGAATTGTCCGTTATAGGGTGCCATGCAAACTTTGAGTGAGAGTTTCCCTTCTTTCCTCAAATTCTTTATGTAAAAACATTTAATAGTATGTATGTACTGAGTCACTGAGATGAACGGAGGTGATGTTATATCCCTAAAGGAGTTAAAGATGAGCTAATCGGTGATTCGGTGGCAAAATGAAATGGTGCCGCCCAATCACACCTGCATTAGAACAATAATAACAACAACAGCCTATTTAATACTATCTTTATCTAAACAATAATCTACTAATTATACTTATTCCACATAAGATTAGTTTTTTATCTATGTATTATTTTGTCATAAGTATTTGATTTTTAATTGTATCCCTGAAGATGACAAAAGCAATTTGGATTGGATTTTAAAGTTTATTAAAGCATTTTTTAGCCTTTAAAAAGACCGTTAAAATGAATTATTACCATCTTTATATATTGTTTATATATTGACTAATTAATATATGACTAATTTTATAATTTGCTGTTACTGCACATTACACTTTTGCTGATTTTGTCAACACGATAGTTTAACGATAACGATTCCTGCTACTTTCAGCAAAAATAAAATACTTATACGAGTTTGCTGCAAAATCGTGAGTAGTGTTTGATGTATTCCCAATGTATAATTATGTAACATATTTGTAACAGAGTCCGTCTGGGATCAGTGGGCTCTCCGTATTGGATGTCCCCCGAATGTCTCAAAGGAGAGTGGTATAACGAAAGCACCGACGTTTTTTCTTATGGTATTTGTCTTTGTGAGATCATCGCGCGCGTTTCTGCTGATCCGGATTTTCTTCCTCGCACCGAAGATTTCGGACTTGACAAAATTTCCTTTATCAATATCGTCGTCAGGCTGAGTGAACTTCCTCCGCCCTCTCTTTGTCAAATCGCTTTTGAATGTTGCCAGGTATTGCTTTTATACTAACATTTCTATTTATTTGCCTATACCTAGGACTTGTAAATACCAATTGTTCATTGACTCCCCCCTTGGAAACCTCTCGTGGATCACGATCCACGGTTTCCTTCAATGTTAATCACCTTGCCCTGGGTGGCTACTCTATATTGAGATCCCTCCCCCATCAAGGCTGCATCCCCAGTTTGGGTTTTTAGCTTTTACTTACAACTTAAGACCAGGCGAGAGGTACGACTTTAAATGCTGAATAGCGAATATTATCATGTTAAAAAAATATTAGAAACTTAATATTATGCATAATATCATATTAATGAATTTACGGTAACAGTTGCAATTAATAAATTCAAATTGTTGCTAATATTCCGCCATTAAATATTAAATTAATGAAATAATGATTTTCAATAAAAACCTCCGTGGAAGGACCAAAAAACAAAATGGTCCCATTGAGGAGGTATTAGGGTCATTCCCTCATCGAGATTAATATTGCGTGTTCCCCGATGGTGGCCCCAGTATGGAATTTTACCTGTATTTCATTGTAATCAAGTAATAACAGTTGTTATATCACTATAATAGCAGCAATAAAAAGTGCATTTAATTTGTTTTTGAAAGAGTATATATGCAGTATTCCAGCATGGAATATAAATATTTAAAAAAATAAAAATCAAGGTGTAACAGTCAAACTGTTTGCACTTTGCAGTTGGACGTGAGCCCTAAACTTATTACCTTAAAATTTAAGGTAATAAGTTTAACGTTCAACAGTTAGTGTCATTGCGCGGCGCAAAACGTGGACTACATCATGCGAAAAGACTATAATTTGCGTTCCAGAATTTACCCAATACGTGGCTGGAGCCTTGGCCAGGGTCACATTGATCGTGGCCAATTGCCGTAATGTTATTTGCAATTGTATTTTAAGTCGAGGTTATAATTTCTTCCTTAACCTTATATTGTACGTCGACGCCAGCCAGAAGCCACATTGGCTACCTAAAATCTTCACTAACTCTCTAATGTCAGCGCTAGTAAATAATGGTAAGTCAAGGGGCGAACAGTGTAGTTTGGTTGGACTCAACACTACCTTGGCCCGCAGTGGCTAGGGTATGGGTAGTGGCTTGGCTACACTGTGGGCCAAGACAATACACAAGTTTAACACAAGTGCAAGTCGGTGCAAGTGCAAGTCCCTTCCAAACAAACTCACATTCAGCTGTTGCTTATTAACATAAGCGACCGAATAGACGATTTTTCTACAATTTGTGCTATTGGGACTGCCATTTACTGAATAGCTTTCCTAATATAATACATAATAATTTATTTAATGTTCCCGTATTCCTAATTCTGCACGAATTGTGAATTATGTTTGTGAACTAATTTTTATAAAATGGCCCTATATTAAATTTCACATAATTAATAATTGTATGAATTAATTGCCAGTTTTAAAAAACTCATGAAATTGATTAATGATATTTAAATGTTGAAATTGCTAGGTGAACCAGATTCTGCGACCAACGTTTAGTGAGATTCATAGTAACTTATCATCAATAGTCTTCCCGTCTTCCCCGGACAGTCCCCATCAGCATTTGCTCCTTCTGGCCACGATCACATCCCCCAGAAAGAATAAGCCAAAGAAAACGCATCGTTCCTCCAGTGAAGAGACGCTGTTGATTCTTCCGCCTAGTGAAAAAGCTGCCAGACATTTCATTAACCCTTTCAAAAACTTGAAAAACTTGAAAATCCTCGACTACAATTCCTACAGCAGCTGCTACGATTTCCACGTCGACGACGCCATCCTCCGCAGAAACTCCTTTTGCGAGAGCGGCATTTTCAGCGTCGGCAGCACAAGTGGAGACGCCATCAAAGAATTGGAAAGTAGTCAAGGGGCAGGTCAGGGGGTCAGTAGTCCTGAGGGAGAAGAAGACTTTGGCTTCTTCCAACAGGTAAACAATATGCACTATAAATTAACAAACTGTAAGTTCAAATACAACTGGGTAGTTTATAGTCACATCTTCCTCACATGATTCTGTCTGCAATGAAAATTTTTTTTTTGAAAGGAAACGCAACAGTAACTTTAAAAGAACGCTAAGAAAATACACGTGAATAATCATGACAGTAAAAACATGTGATAAAAAAGGCTAAAATCCATTGTTATTGGTTAATGGTACTTTGATTTCTCAGGAGTTGTTGAATACATTTTTAGAAAACGGCCAAGCCACCTTTATCTAGTCCACCTGTCCACCCCCACCCCACCCGAGAGAGTAAAATCTTGGATTCATTTTTCCGATTTGTGACATAACAACAGCGGAATTCCCATTCCACATAACCTGAGTCAAGAAAGAATAAAAAAATAGGTGAAAAACCTAAAAGCTTAGAGTAGAAGCAGGTAGGAAAACTAGAAAACAAGGAATATCCGTTACCCCTTCCCCTCCCACTTAAATTAATATTTTACAATTACATGCGCGACTCTTCGTTGACAATGCAGGCATTTGGTGGCAATGCCATATTGTATTAGTAATCACAACAGATTTATAATTAACCACCCACTAAAGATATATCTTACCTTTGATGTAAGTATTAACCACCGTAGCCTGTAAAAGCCATTTACCCTAATCCTAATGCTTCGAGCTCACCCCTCCCCCCCCCCCCCCATTGGCTTTTGAAAATATTTGTTCTTTTTTTCAGGCGGACGAGTCAGAGAGTACAAAGAAATCCCGGATCCGAGTGTTGGTGGAGAAATGCGAATTTCCCCGTGAGCGAATAAATTCTCGGAAACACCACGTCAATATTCAGAAATTGGCAACGATTTCCCCCGGGTTGGTGAAAAACAAAATCGGACTTTTCGATAAAGCCAATTCATAAGGCTGCTAAACTAATTCATAATTATTATGATCAATTAATTCAGAGACTGCTTTTTCAATAAAGTCTTTAAACACGTCTTTTATAATATAATGCTTCCCCGTCTTCCTCAACAAAAATTATTTGAATGCATCAAAAAATCAAAAGCCAAGAATTGTTAGGTAGTAAATGCAATAAATTATTTTATTATTCAACGGAAAATTTGTCACTCATTCATGGGCTGACTACAGCTAGTGCCGTTATTGGTGACATCCTCCTCCACTTGGAACTCAGTCTCTACTTCCGGTATGAACTTATCGTCGCCGTCGAGGTGACAATTAGCTGAACCATCCGACTCTTCATCTGCTGAAGATTCCTTTTCCATCAATTTCCGCGCCAGTTTCACTGCATAGTACTCATTGTAGTGGGCCTTCCGCTTTGACTCGAAGTTCAATCGCTTTTCTACTTTCAACATCCAACAAAAAACCAACGCTTTAATTATTCCTTATATCTAGTAGAATATTAGCTAAACAAGTTTAACAATAAATAAAATAAATGTAAGGCGCAAACAAAGCCTAGTTCAAAACTGAAAGGAAAAACAGCGTTAGTTACTCCCAAAAACGTATTGTAAAATTGTATCCACAACTGATTGGCAATTAATAAACAACTGTGACAACTAACCCTTCTCAACAGGATCTAGTTCCGCCTCTGAATCGGAAGATTCATCTTCCTCAGGCATTTCTTGCATGACTGAAGGTAACTCACTAACACGCTCTTCGATTCTGTCACGTACAAACAACAAAGAATAGTTTTATATGTAAATAATTAATTTAACAATACACGATATACCTTGACCGTTGTCCCTCATTGCGTTTTTCTACTGAGTGTGTTAGCCAGCCGTATGCGTGTGTGTTAGTAAAACGCAATGTGGGACAACATTAATTAATCTATTAATAGAGCTACACATTTTTCGAAGTCATATGAATAATAATAATTAGAATTACTTGTTGGAAAGGACTAGTGGATCAATAGCATTGAACTTAATTTCCCCATCGTCTCCCTCTTCGTCTTCGTAATAATTGAATGGTGTTTTTGGCTCCTCAATTTTCATGTGTCCATAGTCCTTATCTGGGGGGTGCAGCGTCTCCAGAATATTCATTTCATCGAATTTCAAACTAGACTTTCGTCTGTTAAAACCAATATTTTTTTTAATTAGCGTAATTGATAATTATGAATTGTAGTGGGGCTTTGGTATTTGTAAATGTGTAATAATGAATAATGTGTATCAAACAACACAGGAAGAATTATGAAAACTGTGGAAAATGGACATACACTCTTTTATCAATAGGACTGCCCCCTGGAGCCAGGATCCCTGAGGAGGTGGAAGGTAGCGTTTCCTTATTTTTGTCAAAACTGGAGGAGGATTTAAGTATCCCCTTAGGGGGCTTTTTATTTAGATTTTCTGACATAATGTAATTTTGTATCTTTGCGCTCCTCTCCAACGGCGGGAGTCTTTGAAATTCCTCCTTCACAATTTTCCTAGATTAGATTTTAGTTTGAATTATTTTCCTTTTAATTAATTTTATTTGTTACAATGGACGATTATTACAAAGTTGAACTGAACAAAACGGAATGGTGGATGCCTAACAGGTACTTGAATCCGATGCCCGTTGGTTCAGGGGCCTATGGACAAGTTTGGTATGTGTGTAAATAAAAGTTAAAATACTAATGTAGTAAACTAAGATAGTTGGGTACACTAATTTCAGTGTTGTACAATTAAGTTGCGGAAGTAGTAGTAGTAGTTTGGCCAATTTAATTTCAATCTGTTTGAATTTCGAATTAAAAGTTCGGCGGTGGACAGCCAGACGAACGAGAAAGTAGCAATCAAGAAACTAGCAAGACCATTTCAATCTGCAACTCACGCAAAGAGAACTTATAGGGAGCTCCGCATGCTCAAACACATGAACCATGAGAATGTAATCTCAACGCCAAATTCAATAAAAAAAATCCATATTCATCTAATTCAAGGACTAATTTGCAATTTTTTGGAAGGTCATTGGCTTGCTAGATGTCTTTTCTCCGTCGGACAAAAATCCACTACCTTTTGATGACAATTTTCAAGATATGTAAGTCAATAAATATTCTGGCGGGCAATATCACAATTAATTTACATATAAATATAATTATAGACGAAATTAACAAATGAGAAGTTTTATGTATTTGGCTGAATTGGTTAATAGTCATTGGAGGTTATTAAATTACTAGCAGTAGCCCGTTCCAAGAACGGTCCAAGAACCATGGAGATAACTGGTATCAACAATAGACTCTCTTGCGGAGTTCTCTTCAGCCATTCCTTACGTTGCCTCCCGCTATTTAAATAGCTGCATGGTGCCTCCCGCCATTTTAGATGGGCCTACGTTGCCTCCCGCTATTTAAATAGCAGTATGTTGTCTCCCGTCGTTTTAGATGGGCCTACGTTGTCTCCCGCTATTTAAATAGCAGTATGTTGTCTCCCGTCGTTTTAGATGGGCCTACGTTGTCTCCCGCTATTTAAATAGCAGTATGTTGTCTCACGTCGTTTTAGATGGGCCTACGTTGCCTCCCACTATTTAAACAGCAGTATGTTGCCTCCCGTCATTTTAGATGTGCATACGTTGCCTACCGCTATTTAAATACCAGTATGTTGCCTCCCACCATTTTAGATGGGTCAACGTTGCCTCCCGCTATTTAAATAGCGGAATGATGCCTTCAGCCATTTTAGATGGGCCTATGTTGCCTCCAGCCACTTTAGGTGGGCCAACTTTTTCGGTAGAAGCATAATATTATTTTCCCCTTTTCCCCCTTTGCATTTTAGATGGAGGGATAGTCATACCGACAGACAGACAGTGTGACACTTGTAAATTATTATATAGTATAGATTATTATTAACGGCATCGCGAGGGGTGTGGGAACATAGGCGACCGCCGAGGATAACTTGGCAGACGCCGACAGGAAATTAGCAACATCCTATAGGAATCCAGCAGACATCCGACGAGAACGTAGCCAACCGAGGGGGAACGTCTGCAACATCCGACAGAGGCCGCCACAGAAAATTCCTGTGGGACACTTCAAAAGACGTTGCTTGTTTAGGAAAATACCTGTGCAATATAACTATGACTAAACCCTTTGGGATTTTCTTGGTCTTGGAAAATAATTACATGGTTATAATAATTTGGTTACGTTACAACCGACTTGAAAAATTATGAATTTTGTCAAAAAGTTTTGAATTTACTTGAAAAGGTTCGAATTTACTTGAAAAGTAGTCTATTAATATAATATGTAGGTATGCAATGTGTAGGCATGTACTATGTTGGCATAGGCATCAGGCATGTAATAATGTAGGTATGTATAGGTATGTAGTACATTATGTATATGGGCTAACACTTACCTAGCTAACGCCCAGCTACTGTGCCCGTCTATATCCACATGGTAACAGAAGGACGAATAAGCTCCTTAGCCGCTAATTAGCTAATAGCCAATGGCTATTAGCCAACGAGCGGTTAACGAGCGAGCGGTTAAGCTCCTTAACCGCTAATTAGCTAATAGCCAATTGGCTATTAGCCAATTAGCTATTAGCCAAAAGCGAATAAGCTCCTTAGCCGCTAGTTAGGTATTAGCTAAGCGAATAAGCAGCACTACCGCCAAGTTTACAACGTGCAGTATAAGGGTGTGGTTTGACAAGCCTAACCAAACCTAATTATTTTGAAACGAAGTAGACTGTGATGCAGTGGGAGAAGGCCTAGACACGAAGTATATAGTAATATAGTATGTAATACTGCCTTGCACTCTCGTTCGTTTCAAAATAACTGGTTTAGGGGGTTTAGGTTACTTTCTATCCTGTAGGTGCGTTGCATATTTTGTCGGTCGTATGTGAGTGAACTCCAACTCAATATTATAAATTAACAAGATAAATGACCCGTGGGTAATCCACGTGTTCTAGAACACCCCCCACACTTCCATTAATTAACTTAAATCCATTAGATTTTAGCATTAAGCCCCATTCCCCCACCCCTTCCAAAAAGAAATTTAAAATTTTGATGTCACGTTTGAATTCAGCATAGTCGATTGAGTACCACTTTTCATAATTTTAGATGCATTCGTTTAGATTTTAGCATTACCATTCATTCAATTGGTGGGTGATCAATTTTAAACTGGTTAATAAAAACTGACCCGAAAAACTGACCCGGGTCAGTTTTTTTCAATAAAAACTGACCCACCCTGAAAAACTGACCCGGTCAGTTTTTATTATTTATTTTATTATTTATATTCCGCTGATTTCGTCAGTAGAATGCTTAATTGTGTTAGTAATCAGCTGATTTCGTTAATAGAATATTAATTGTGTTAGTAATCAGCTGATTTCGTTAAAAGAATATTAATTGTGTTAGTAATCAGCTGATTTCGTCAATAGAATTATAATTTTGTTAATAGTCGGCTGATTTCGTCAGTAGAACGCTTAATTTTTTAGTAGTCAGCTGATTTCGTCAGTAGAAAACATAAAAACTGACCCATGTCAGTTTTTCGGGTCAGTTTTTATTGAATTCATAAAAACTGACCCGGGTCAGTT
>JAQFYC010005967.1:0-13139 GCA_034694165.1 Tomocerus mixtus | reverse complement strand
AGTGTAAAGATAGGTAGTTGTAGATTTAGTTGTAAATAAGTAAATATGTAAATAACTAATTAGATTAAGATTAGTTAGGGTAGGATAGGGAAGAAGGAAAGAACGGTGTGCTTTACGCATTATTTGTGGTGACAGATAATCACCACAGGTAGTGTGTGTATGAAGTCAGCTCATTGTTGAGTTTACTTCATACTGAAAGCCGACTTGGACTACAGTCCACTGAATCTGTCCACCTTAAGATTTTTGGCTGGAGAATTCGAACACACCGAATTGGCTAATTTAAAAGAACTGACTGTTTTTGTGGAGCTGTCCCGAGTGGAAAGAATGTACAAAGCAGATGGCGTATATAACTTTTTAACTGAAATCGTTCGTAAAGCAGATAATTTGGAATTACTATCCATTGAGTGTTCTTCACAATACGTTGAATCTTCTGAAGAAGCAAAAATATTTGATATGCCACTATCATCCCCTGGAAGTGCTGTTGAAATGATGCTACAGAGTAAAGCACATCTAAAGATGCTGGTTCTCTCACTCCCGTTTACTGACAAAATGTTAAAGAACTTGGCGAGTATGAATTTAAAGGTGACGCATTTATACTTAACTATTCCCAGTGGGGCGGATGACCCTCCTTTTTCTGCTGATGGAATGAGAATTTTCTTGGCATCACTTAGCTCTACTCTTGAACACCTACAATTTAAGGAAGATGAGGCAGGCTCATTTAAGAAGGTAGCAATTTTACTGCCTAAAATGAATTCACTGAAGAAACTCGTTGTTATGTCCGAATGCACTGATAATGGGACCCTGGAATTCCAACAGGCGGAATATGAAAAACAACTTCCTGCAATCAAAAAGCTATTGATAGGGGTTAAAGACGAGAATGAATGTGTTTGGAAACCATTGCTGAGAACTGGGAGCAAAACTTTGTGTCACGTTGCACTTCCTTTAACTAAGGATTCAAAATTGATTCAGGATATGTTTAATAACTTCCCAACTTTAAGAAAAGTTGTAATTGCTCTAGCATTTGAGAAGGATTACCTACATGCAAAATGCAGCTTTCTTCCGTAATGCCAATCGCGTAGCCAATCTTCATCTAATGCTAATAACTTATGCAGGAAAGTGTTCTCCCATTGAGACTTCGGGTGTTAAAATGCTTGCATCTGGTTCAACTAACGAGAATCTTGGAAATTGCACAGGTAAACTGAGATAACAATTAATTTTAAATAACAACAGTTTTTATTTTCAAAAACATGGAGATACCCATTATTCAATTTCTTTTTGGGAATTGTATTGAACTAGTTATGACCAATTATGTAGTACTTCATTTAAAAACTAGTAGTTACTGAACTAGCTACTAATTACTTAAATTTTAGGCCTCCTGGAGCTTACAATTGAAGGGCACCCGAAAATTAATGAAGATGACAAAAAGCCAGTGATCGAAGATGGTCTAATTAATAACGTCTTTTTTTGTCTGCCGAAACTGAAAAAAGTATCCTTCGTCAGGACACGTTATCGGGTAAATATGTAAACTTTATTACAATATACGTACTTCTAATCTAGTTGTGCATTTAAAAGAAAATTCTATTTGTTAAGTTTATTAGTTAATTTTATTTAATGAATCCTAATGTTATATTTTAGGTTTCCAAATATTTGACTAATATCCTCAAGCAGAAATTAGAAGTTAAAGTCCTTGATGAAAAAATCGTCCAAATTGCGTAGTACCTTGAGTAACTACAATAGGCTGTTACTTTACCTTTTTAATCACAAGACTGTATTATATTGTCATGACGAGCTTAATAGATTGGTTAATTATAATTAGTAATCATATGTAGAAGTAGAGAATGAATTGAATAATAATTCACATTATTCCAATTATATTTAGTTGTTTGTAGTAGGTATTAGTTTTGAAGCGTCTATACCTACGTCAAGTAGTTTTAGACATTGTAGTAAATCAACTCTTACAATATTTTTTTCTATGGTGTTTAACTATGATAATTAGTTAGTGATATATATTAAATCTACTACATTTTGTACTGGTACTGACACATTAGATTTCATGATAGTTGCAGGGAATTCTTACCACCGTTTTAGCTAAAAATTACGTATAGGTAATAATAATGCAGGCCTACGAGTGATATTAATATTAATAGAGCTACAATGCCAATACTTATTTTCCATACTCATGAACAACGGTAGCACCGGTGATAACTTTTCCAAATATTAATATTATTCTATGCACTCATATATTATGAATGAAGGATAATTTTATCACTGCCTATTCAATCTTACGCCGATTCGTGCAGTGTATCAATAGGTAAATATGATTGCCTGCCTTACATATATGTATTTAACATTATTGTCATTGAGGGTGTCTGTAACTTAGGTATTCCTATATATTATGGATTGTGAAAGGCATACAGCTATATCTTTGTATTATTTTTATTAGGAAAACTGGGTTACTAGTTACATCGATTCATCTGACAATCATCTTGGTATGATGTGTGTACAACAATGCTACATTTCTCTGTATGCGCAATCATTTCAGTTTTTGTTTACTTAATAATTTCGTGCTTCACTTCTATAACAATAAATGTATGCATTTTCATGAGTACGATAGTTTCACTTTTGAAAAACATATTATTATTGATAATACATGGAATGAAACCACCTGAAATTGGCGGATGTTTGACAAACAGTAATATCTTTCTTTAAAATTCTTTTGTTCTGTAAGTGGTGTTTGCATTGTAATATGTATCTTCAGTAGGTATGTATTAACTTAAAATAAATGATATTTAAGCTGGAACTTTGCCAAAATTTTTCATTTTCTTGATAAACAGTTAACCGTAAGAGGTAAGACGTATATTTAAAAAGCTGGTGGTGTTTTTTATGATGAGCTTGCAAATACTCTTTCATTTTTGCCTCATTGGTATTCTTTATTGCACCCATGTCACTGCGTAAGTACAACTTCAATAATACTATTCATTAATGTTTTTTAAACAATAATGCTTTCGTCTAAACAATAATCATCCTATAAATGATTTTAGGGAAGAAGAGCAGGGTGATGCTGATAGAGTAGTTGGTGGAACTACGGCTATGAGAGACATGTTTCCATATCAGGTAAATACATGTGAAGACAAAACATATTTCTTAGATATTTATAACTCTAAATTAATGTAAAAATGTAAAACATATTAGGTGAGTCTGAAGACTCGACAGTTTGACTTTGAACACAGTTGTGGAGGCACACTAGTTTCCTTGAATTACGTTCTCACCGGTATGAATTATTTTAATTTTATAATTAACAGCGGTTGCAATTGCAATACATATGAAATCCTTTTATTTAACATCATTTAAACCCTAAAATATAATATAATGCTATGGATTAACCGACTGAATTTCAATATTTTATTTCAACAGCTGCCCACTGCGTTTACTACGGGGTAATGCAGAATACATATCATATAAATAAGTATTATACAAGTTAAATAATTGGCTATCATCCCTATCAATCAACAATAACTTTGTAAATAGGACACTAAAGCAAATCCTAAAGGAAAGTTGATGAAGGCAAAAGATATTTATGTCGTAGCCGGAGAGTACAGTTTGCATCAGCAGGATCCACCAGAACAAAGAAGATCCGTTAGTAAAGTAATTCCACATAAAAACTACGAAAGGACAAGCAATTCCATTAAGAACGATTTAGCTCTGTTGCAACTTTCAAAGCCCATGACATTTAGTAAACAAATTGTCGAATCTTTTGCTATTGCGTCCCCCGATTATGAAAGTCTTGGTAAGAAAACATTTTTAAGTAACTAATTCTAATAATTAGCTGAAATTAATTTTAAGATATATTTAATTATCAGATTAGTATTAAAAGTGAAAAGTAATAATAAATATCCAGGACCATTGTTGTCAGAAAGTTATTTTATATAGAAAGTTGTATTAATTTTCAGGATTGGCTGTTGCTAGTGGATGGGGAGCAATTAAAGGAGGTGAAGACCCTGAATACCCTGATATTATACAATATACACTGCTACGAATTTTGCTACCGGATGATTGTTGGGATATAACGGGTAAAACAATTTGCACTAAAGGCGACTACAAAAATAACGTATGCTACGGGGATTCAGGTAAAATTTGTATTGATGATATAAATGTACATGGCATCAGAAGTGAATTCAAATTATTTAATTCATGCAATGTATACATTTTCAACTTTACGTTTTGTATCTTTGTCATAGGCGGACCTTTGGGTTGCTTTGATTTTACCCACGGAAGATATTTTCTGTGCGGAGTTGCATCCTACGTGATGCCCGGAAATTGTACTGGAAGTCATAATGCAGGTTTTACAAGAGTCAGTGCTTACAATGATTGGCTTGACCTTAATACTAATGGGGAGGTTGTACCACAAGAGCATTAGGAGGCTTAGAATATTTATTCTTATTGAATAATGCTTACATATTTGTATGTATAATGTGGAAGTTATTTTTGAAAGAATTAAAAAAAAATGGAAATATAATTGGTATACTTAATATATAATTTACTTGGGTATCGTAAAGCATAAATTAGTGACCTTAGTCAAACTGAAATGTTATTAAGTGTTTTCTTTATGCAAAATTTCATTTAATCTGCAATATGGAAGGTAATAAATGAATAACGATGAGAGTTAGGAGTTAGCATCACGTACCTCAATACTTGGCACATAAAATCTATTTTTGCAGTGAACTTACGTCACTTACGTGCTCATAATTATCCTATGATGTAAAACAATTGAAAATATTTCAACATGCCAACCTGTCATCAACAATGTAAGCGAAAGAAATAATCTTTGTATAGATAGCAATGGAATCAGATTCTGAATGCGCATTCTATAAATGTATTAGCCCACTTGGTAGAAGAAAGAAAAGTAGAACAATAAATTATTTAGCATGTTGGAGAAATAGATAATCTTTTCATTATTCTATTCTATATTGTTGATGTGAATGAACCTATTAGGTAGGTTAAGATTTACTACCTACTTAGTAGACTTAGTAAGCTTATGGGTGTCGACAACGAATGTATTGATCATAATTATAATATATCTCTTATCCGGTTAGGTGCATGCTACTAGCTGCTAGCACGTAGCTTGTGGTTCAATACTCGAGAATAAATTGTTTTAGTTACATAATTTCTAAATTTTCATAATTAATATTATAGTTAAGCTTTATGTTATTTATATAATTATAATTATATAAAGCGTTTGACAAATTTTTATGATTACATGTTTTAAAATTATATATTCACTTAAGCATCACATTTGAACATTTATAACAATTGGAAAATAATTAAGTTTAAATAAGTTGCATATTATTTAATATCTCAGTTGTTATATCGCGACACATTCAATCACATTCACCATCCTCATTGCATATAGTACAATTTTTATTGGAACTTATCAGATCTGTTTCATTTATTTGACATGTCAGTACATATTTCATCAGAACTCTCTTATACGTACTGAAAGCACTGACATTTCTTATTTCCCCTGGAAGGGAAAACCACTGTTTTATGACTTGTGCACTAAATGATCTTTTACCATACATAGAATTGTGCGTGTTACCCATACAGTTATACTCCTTATTTCTGGTAGTCTTACTTAACACGTTATTAAATCAATATAGTTATTGTTCATATGACTGTTCATATGAAAAAACCTTTTTGAGCATTTATTTCACAACAAGGTATTTATCTGGCCGATGTTAAAATTGTAGGCTTCTGACATTTGAAAGCTTTTTCAGACAGCTAAGGAAAATAAAGCTGCTTTTATGTTAACAATAACGGTGTCTACTGTAGTCTATAGCTACAAATTAGAACATGAGATTGGCGTTGTAAATGTACACGCCTAAAACCATTACAGCTAAATATTAAGTAACACGGAAGTCTATTTGTAGAAGTGCTATGTTATTTCGATGGCCATTTTCTACACCACATGGGGATTAGGGATAATATGACTTCAAAAAATATGTGTGGACACTATGATACATATATGTATGAGAGTACATTGAGCACATTCTCTGATATATTACAGTACTAAACATTTTCATTCCCTATAACATCGAGTTTTCTAACTTAAGTAGGCCGGATTGCAATCCAATTTCCATAATCGAATGTAATTATTTCAAAAACTTTTCGATACGAATTGAATGGAGACCAAACGTTTTTAAGACGAATCGAAGCTGAAACGGATTTTTAACACGATTTCGAAACAAAATAACTTTTAAAATAAAACGAATGACAAATTGTCATTCCAGTCCCATCTCTAATGGAAATGAAATAACCAATTATATACACTTCCATTCTCGGAATAGCAATGAAACCTGTAATTGTGTTGATTACTATAATTACGTTCCAGGTTCAAGTTGCTTCTCTATTAGTAGCTTGAGGTGCGGAAGTTGAACTCTTGCAAGCATTTCTAAGCTATTATTGACGTATAAAAGGGCGACAATTTTGCAATCTTTAAATAATAGTACATATCTTTTTGCATAGCAATTTAATTTATTGTAACATGGTCCGACCCGACACTACGTAATTAACAAGCTGCTACTGCTACGTGGAAACATAAACAAAATAAATAAATAAATAACAACGGAATTAAATATATAGTAAAGGTGTTAGTTTTAAGAATTTTGAAAGCTGCCTTCCATTGTAACAACTGTTTGTGTAAAGCTGCTCGTAAGATATTTAATAAGCTATTGAATCTAGTTGTAACGAAACAGTCGCCGGAAATAAGAAAATATTTTCTGATATTAGTGAAAAATATATAGCATTTGAATATCTCTAAAATAAACATGTGATCAGTTAAATGAAGATTCCTGATTATAACAAACTTCTTGAAATACTCTCTTATCAATGGTGTCTTCCTTACCAATGGGATCCAACGAAAGGTTGTCTTATTCACAAATCTACAAGACGTTCAAAAAGACTGTATAATTTTACAGTTGTGTTTTATTGCTTGGATGCTCTACTTCTCTGGATAAGATTTTCAGTTCATAATTTCAAAACCGATACACTACATCAGCTCTTTCACATTATTTGGTCAATTTGTTACACAGGCTGTGCAGTGATTCAAATCAATACATGCTACAACAAACATATAATTCTGAATTGCACCAATGAGATTATACATTTTTTGAAAATAATGCAAGGTAATATCAACGGAAGTACATATACATTATAGTTTCTTTCGAAAATTCAAAGAATTAATTATAATTTATAATATTGCAGAAAATGGTGACATAAATTTGCAAAACGAGAAAAAACTGAGGGCTGCCTTCATTGGATTTTTTGTGATGGCTGCTATATATTTTCCTCTGTTCACAGTTATATTTTTCGTTTTTCCAAATCGACAATTTTATTTGCACACATTATTGTTAAAAAGTAATGGAAGCGACAAATACACCTATTATTTGGTTATTCCCTTTTCATTCTGGGAGATTCTTACCATGTCTTGGAACTGGACATTATTTTTATACAGTGCATTTTTCCAAATCGGGTACACCTACTGTTCATGCTCATACTTACAAATTCTCAGGTATTAAGTATAACATAAATCGTAGAAAAGTTAATGTCGTTTTTTTAAAAGAATTCAACTAGTTTTAAAAAAAAATATTAATACAGTTGTAGTACAAGGTACACTATACATTTCTTGTTTCAGGTTAAAGGTCAAAGAATGGGATGCATATGACATTCTTCTGCACTACCGAAAGATTCAAATCTTACACAATCAATACAGCGAATGTTGCTCAGCAATTTTTCACCCACTTCATAAATTCCTATTATTAGCTGTGACAATTGGAAGTTGCTACGCCACAATCAGATTATTCAATTATTCATCGGTCCAGTTCTTGGTTGTTCTCATTTTTATTTCTACAGGAATAATTGGCACCGTTTATTTAATCCTTTTTTGTGTTATGACTGCCCGTGTGTATGAATTGTCACGTAAATTCAGACGATTCCACTTGGATGTTGATGAAAAAGGGAACACAGTGGATCGGGAGATAAGGAACGTAATTTATCGATCTTGTGCCCCAATACAAGTGAAAGTTGGTTTATTCTACGCATTCAAACGCTTTACTGTTGTCACTGCCCTAAGTATAGTCCTAATTAGCACGGGGCGTCTATGTATTATGGGTTTAAACTAATTAATGATAATGCGGCTTGCAAATTTGACAAAGGTAAGATTGTTATGCTAAAATAAGCATAAAAAGGCTAAGACTGTATGATTATTATTAGACATATAATATTGGTTACGGAATGGGATAATGACATTATACACCGCAAAAATAACCACACCGCCACACCGCCGATTTGTATTTTCAAGGAATTTCAATATATCATTTTTTGATATATTGAATATCATTTTTTGAATTTAAATAACCTAACTTAATTAAAAACAGTCAAATCTCATTGTTTGTTTTTTAAAAAAGGAGCTATACTCCAAAAGGGGGCGTCGGCGGTGTTTGGCGGTGTCGCGGTGTGGTTGTTTTCGCGGTGTATAATGTCACATCCGTACGGAATTGTAAGAATTTAATTTTACACAAGTGTCCATTTGAACAGTTATGCAAGTAACAACATTTTTCGTCCCAAAATATTTTCGTATGTAACTCTAAGCTACTAAAATATTATGTACTTGAATTAATTGAGCTTTTAAATTAACTTTATTTATTTTATTACATTTTATCTTTCATAAACATTTTATCGAATATCATTATCACAAATTAGTTGTAGTCACTATTTGTGTCAACTACAATACAACTTTTAACAAATTAAAATATTTGGCGTATATAATAATATTATTAGCATAGTAATACTGCCACTACATCACGATTTTCAAAAAGCATATAAATAATACTCATGTTTACCAAACCTAGTTAGCTAATACTCGTATGTTTTTAGCTTTATACTTTGCAAGTCATCTAATTTTGATAATAAATATTTAGTTATATGAAAACAACAATTTCGATTCCAGGCACACCTACATATTGGCGGAATCGACATTACATTGTCTTGAAAACAACTGCATGATGTTATTTTAGCCATGAAAAACTAAAAATGTTGATCCAGAGTGCTTATTTTGCATAATATTTGCCAATGGCGGGGACTACATTAATTTAATTTATATTGCATTACTCTAGTGTGCGGCACTCATAGTAGCTTCTTAATTTTATTATTTGAATCCTACATTTTTGACCATTTGATGCAATTACGACAATATAAGGTAGCAACACCTCTCTGATGTTAACTCAGAACTAAGCAGAACACAATTGCAGATATATGCTCAGTAATTAATATTTATAATGAAAATTGAATTGGACAATTTTTCAAAAACTTTTTATTTAATAGACTTTTTATTTCTTACATTTGTAGTTACTTGTGGCAATATTTTGCCAAATGACAGAGATTTTGTTAATATTAACGGCCTGAATAAAATAATTACTTATCTATCGCCCAACCACAGCGTTTCAATTTACCACGATATCAGAAATTTTTTATTTGCCCCTCCGTTCGGCATAGATCAGGGCCCTATTACATTAATGCAAACAGAAAATGTGACGTACGACAAACTAGTTTTGCATTTAGACTGGAGAAAATGGCAAAAAATGTATGCCAGAATTTACATCTTTTCGCAATTGGGAAGTATCGAATTTTTCCAGAACTTTTCTGTGCAAAATACTCAATGTAGCTTCATTAGTCGCTCTCTCATTTGCAGGGAAAATATAGGATACGATATCGTAATTATTCCTAAACTGTATCTAACTAACTTCACAGAAGAATTTCGATATACAGACTTTATGTTATTCTTTTTACTGGAAAATATTCAACGAGGAAACCAAAACGAGAATAGTTTTCAATTAAAAAGTGCTCACAGTTTTTGTCAATATTGTATAATAAAATGTGACTATAGGAATGAACTGGAAGTGCTAGAGGAAATTACATTTGACAATAATACAATTAGTGAATCTATTGCCACATTTTTTCAGTTTGTTTACAAAACCCGATTTAAAGAGTTTGTTTCTCCTAAATATTGTCGGGATATTTTACCTTCATCAAATTACTCTATAAAATTATCACCTTTTCGATCATTAAAAGAACAAAACGTTGATTTTGAGAAAGTAATTTTATTTCTTTTGAGCTTGGACTACGTTAATAATCAAGATTTATATCATTACACACCTCGCAACCCTCCTAGTTTTGATTTTGGGGACACCTTTCGTATTATGACTGGAGAAGAAGCCTGGAATTTTGTCACTTGTGCAGGAATACAACAAAATATTAAATGGAAAATGTACATTATGCCATTTGATGGAGTTGTTTGGGTTTTAATCTTCATTTCTCTTTTTTCCACATCCCTGACATTACTTCTTCAAAAGATTTCCATTAATAATTCTATTTCAAACTATTGGATTCAAAATTCCTGACACGAAATTTTGAAATTATATTTTAATGTTGTTTTCAATTATTGTGCTAGTTTGCTGGAACAACCTGCGTCAATCGAAAATGGTTTGAACAGACGATTGTCTATATATACATTCGGTATTTGGATTACTTTAGGAGTTGTACTCAGCAGTTCATATAAATCCATTCTTGTAAGAGAATTGGCGTCCCCAAAAGGAATTAGAAGTGCTTATAACCATTTAAATGAGTTAGACGATTTTATTATCGTCAATAAGGATGAAGATTTTGAGATGATGTTGTCAACTCTTGTTTCAGCAATTAATGATACACAGAAAACATTGAAAGAAGAAACAACTCGACTATCCATGTTTTTGCTTTGTAGAGATTCGAGATTTAACGAAATTGTGGACATTATCGGTAATGAAGCTTATAAATATGTAATGGGGAAATGCCATGAAGTTTTGCCAGATAAGCAAGAAAGGGATTTCTATATTGCAAAACAACTGAAAATGTTCAATTTTATTAATAGTCGCATTGGGTTACGAAATAGCTTGATGGATTTTAGATGGTCTAATACAACGTGGACTTTTTCCGATGCAAGTACGCAAATGATTAATGGAAATAAACTACCAAAAATATTAAAAAATATTCCAGTTACTTACTTCAGGGCCCTATCTGTTAAACATTTTGATGGCCCGCATGACCTTATAAATACTAATTATGAAATATTGCAAAATTGTCAAAAAGTTGCTTTCGTGGAACGTGTTGCTTGGCTAAATATATATGAAAAATATTTATTCCGGAATACTCCTTTTGCTCGAGGAAAAGAAGACTGCTTTCCAAAACAACAGTACATGGAAATCCCTAAAACATCTAATCAATAGCTAATGTATTCTAAACTTCAAAATATAGTGAGTTCTGGGATTTATTGGCTGTTTCAAAAATGGAATATATATTTTGAAGAACGAGAAATTCGAGATTTAATGGCAAATAATAACACTGCCTTTGAATTTATTAAAAAGCCACCTGTCTCCAGATTAGCACTAAATAATTCAAATATCCTTTCAGTATTTTATATGTATGCTTTTTTAATTTTGGCGAGTGTAGTAATATTTTTAATTGAAAATGTTTACTTTTATCATTACCATTTCATTTAGTCTCCTCGGATAGTAATATTTTGTACTTTGTTATGAAAATCATTTGATGCAACCTATTTTGTAAGTATTAAATTAAAATTTTATAATATAGCAAATAATGTGCATTTGTGAAATTGGGGAAGAATATTGAATTATGTATCTCACATGCTTATCGATATCTTCTACATGCTATAACGTTCTGTTCAGAGTGCTAAAATTGACAATCACTCACATAAATTTTACTGGTTAGGTTCGATGACATGTCAAGGGGGAATAAGAATTACTATTTTACCATGGTAAATTAGTTTGGAGACTCATTTTTGGCTTGATTTTTTTTTAATTTGCCAGGGTGGTGAATTATTTCACCGGGTGAATTAATTCGTAAAATAGGGTAATATGAATTAATATGTTTAAATGAGTTTCACTTGTCTGCCTTTAAAATGGTTTATTGTGTAACATAAGTATAACAGAAAATTAAAAGTTGAAACTGTCAATAAAAGGTCTCATAAGGTTTTTATAATTATTGTTTTGTTCCCAAGTACTTTGTTCCCAATTGCTCATTATTAACAAGAGAATAAACTGCTTCTCTGGCCTTTTCAGTTTCTTCGGGGGAGAAAACATTCAATACCTCTCCAGTATGTCCCATGGAAGTCTTCAATAGGGTAATTATACTCAAAAAATCTGGTGGTGCTAAAATCAAAATGCTTTTGTTAAATATCTATTGGTAATATTTGTCGAGCTGAGAAATTAATATTCTTACTGTTAATGAACATAAGGGTCTTAAAAAGATTTCCATAATAAACTTCGGTGTCGGTTGACAGTTTGATAGCTGTAGTAATGGCTGCAAACGTTCAAAAATACGAAATATTAGATTCGTTGCACATTAAAGGGAGTTTTGGCGTATATAAAAGCACGAATGAGCTGTGCATTTATGCAAAATAAGTTGTTTTATAAAATGGTCATTTACCGTTAGGGTCGGCAATATTTCTAGGTTGAAACTCTTTAAGGTCTGCCAACATAACTGCCTGGTCGCATTTAGGTGACAAATTTTTAGTTGCAAGGAAAATCTTCTCGATCATTTGCCCTACGTGTCTTACAAACATTTTAATTGCGTCTCGTACGAATTCTGTAGATCCCATGAAATCAGCAAACTGCCAGTTGCCAGAGTCAACTTCGAGAACTATGGAATTTTAAACACAAATACTATTTAAAACCCACATACATTATTATACTGTAGGTAACCAAGCTATATATTATGTATGTTACAAACAAGTGTAGCTAACCAATAGTGCACCTTTATGCTATGTTTCTAATATTTTTATATCTTATTCGTCGAATTTATATGTTAAACGCTCAGAAGGTAAAATTATTTTATTTCTTGGGACATCCTGAAGTATAAGCGAAAAAATATTTTAGTACTGTACTAACTACAGTAATTGTACTTATGGTATACAATGGGGTAAATTGGAACATGGCTGCAAATGTCATTATAGGCAATACCGAAGCAAGGACTACAATGCGCAACGGGAAATATTGAGTTTACAATATTCAAATTATTCGCTTCGCGGTTCG
>JAQFYC010005966.1:0-13143 GCA_034694165.1 Tomocerus mixtus | reverse complement strand
TAAAATTTCATTTGAATTCGAACTGAGTTCGTTATTTGTATACATAAACCATTAAAACCATGTATGTATATATAGTACCGAATGTAATAGGAGCCAGCAAACTGCAACCCGACAATCCCTCACAATCGTATTGAATGTAATAATAGCCATAATATTTTTAAGTAGTTATATTTATGACGTGTTTACTTTACATCACATCCAGTTTCCTATCTGTTAGGTATAGCTGCTGTAATAATGCAAAATTAATTACCATGTTCGGGTCATCAATAAACTTTATGCTCGATAAAATATTGGCACACGTCCATACATTGAAAGGACGCTTTTTCGAACAGCTATTTACAAGACACAAGCAAAATTACAATTTGCATTGTCCTCTCGTCCTCTCGCCCCCACTCTCATTTTGCGGTCTATCTTGCATACCCGTAAAATTTGATCAAGGTAATTTAATTCTTTGTAACAGCTTTCATCTTTTTTAAAAATTGTATTTAAAAAATACGTTCATGTTAAACATTTTAAAGAAAATAATTAAGTTTTATTCCAATTTACCAATTACGTAGGTATCAAAGTTTTCTAAAGAAATCTTAGTATAATGGACTGGGCTAGAAACGCATACTTTGGATACGACAACAATTACAATTATAACCACAATCACAATACTAATTTTAGTCCATACTATAATCTGTCAACTCAACCGCCACCACCTCCACCCCCTTACCAACTGCATTTTCCACAGACTCCACAGATAAATGGAAATCAAAGCTATAATTACTCCTGGAACAACAGGGAGGGAGAAAGGTACCGACAGTTCATGCAGATGCAACAACACCAACAATATCAATATCAATATCAACTGCAACCTCAACAACCAATTTCCAACAACAACAACTATATAAGGAGTTCTAATAACCGGTACCCAGTACTAGACCCACATACTCCTCCTACTCATGTTAATCCTACCCAACTATCTTCAAATAATTTTGATGGTAATCTTAATTACATGATTTCGAATACGTATTCGTTTTTCCTAGATTCTGGTTGATAGAACACCCTTAAAGCTAAATATTAATATTATGGAATCGATATGATAGAACTTTTAGTTATCATGTTTAATTTTTCCTTTATTATATCGTCTTTTCTTTATAGCACAAGAAGAATTCAAAGAGAAGCTGGTTTCATACGCTCGCTACAACAGAAATAATGAATTGATGAAAAATATTGTTTCGGAAGTTTGTATGCCGGAGATAAATGGAATTGTGACCTCAACACGATTGGCCGCTCTTACCAGACAAGTGGATGCCTTGAAAAGCCACCAGGTATTTATGTTATTGTACTTTTCCTTGTTTAAATCTTTGTGACTAAAACAGTATTGGTAACATGGTAGATTACAAGACTACAGACGTTTTTTAATATAGAAAAAGGTAACCCGTGAAATTGTGGATATTCAAAAGGATTTTAAGGTTAAAAAGCGCAAGTTTGAAGATTCTTGTGAATATTTTCAAGAAAAATACAGAAAACTATGCGAACCACCGGTAACTGCTGATAAATTTGAAGAGATGGTTAACAAATATTACAACAACTTGAAACAAAGTCTTGAATTGCAACGGTGGCAAAAGACTTTGGCATGGGCACATGAAACGGTCGCAGCCAGCAGTACCACCATTTCGTCAACCGAGAAGCCTTCTAAACCCCTCTTGGTTGAAATTCTGGGTTAGTGATGGGTTTTAATTTATGGCATAAGTATTTCGATAATATATCATTTGATATGATTTACGATACATATCGTATATGTATCGTAAATATATTATGTAAAATAATTATATAAACTTTCTATTCAACGATGAATACTTAGCAACACCAAGTCCTCATCAGGAAGTGTTGAATAATCATCAAATGGGAGAGCTAGAGCTTGAGCTGACAAATTCACAACAACGACAGTAATTATAGCTTGATTTTTTATTAAGTAAATTAGTTAATAGCAATAATTTGTAATTCATTATTCAATATGCATAACATAATGAAAAATTGTATAAGTAACTAAATAAGAAAAACCTACATAAATATTATGAAGGTACATTTTGTGTATTATTGCTATAAAGACTCACTAAATAAATTACGTTTACTACTATTTTGATGATAGTACTTTCACTCGTTCATTCATATCTTTTAGTGTTTTCCGATAGGCCAAGAAAATTGTGACTAATCTGCCACATTTTTTGGGTGGCAGAAGAATTGACTAGCTGGTTGACAGCACGATGTTTTTTGTAAGCATGGTAGAATGATCCAGATTCAGGTCTAAGCCCTTCACAAAGAGCAACGTACAAGACCCCTAGTGCAGCCTAGTTAAAAATTAAAGATAACTTTTCTTACTAGAAGTTAATGAAGAATCTTTTAATTAAAATTTCACAAAAATGTTTTTACCTGTTGTGGAGAAATGGAAGCTACGGGAAACAGTGACCAGATAATTAGTTTGTACAGAAGAGTAGAGTTGTCAAAAACATTTGACCTGATTAATCCTAAACAATTATTTATTAAATTATTTAACTAAAAAAACGTATAGATTAAAGTTCTGACAAAAATTGTATACTACCTATACTATATATATCGCTGCCTATTTATCAAAGTAGTAAAGATATAGTTTTCTCCAATACCGTAAACCAAGACTAATCATATCGACGAAATTTGTCTTTCGATTTTGCATTAACGTAACATCCTTCTTAGAAACTATTTTGATATATACACAACCTATGATGTTCTTAAAATTCTTTTTCTGAAAATGTTCGTGACTTACCTGGATTGATACTATAGAATTGAATGTGTGGATATCGTAAAGCCATTTGCTTGGTTATAAGACAAATTGCCATTTTTGAGTCGTTGTACGGCCCCGTTCCCATAAACCCAAAATCATCTCTTCTCTCGTAGTTGACGTCGCTTATGAAATCAGGTCGGGACATAACTGCGTTCAGTGAAGACACATTCACCACTCTAAAAATAATATTTTTTTGCTTATTTAACGCCGAAATACTTATAGAAAGTCCATTTCGTGGTAACGAACCTGCTGCATGGTGACCTTGCAAGATAAGGGATAAGCAATTTTGTGAGAAGCATCGGACCCAAGTGATTCGTTGCAAAGTGGATTTCCAAACCATTATTTGTCCTCTCTAATTTTTCGTTGCGATAAACCCCTTTCAAATAATCAAATCAAAGTTAGAATACACAAAATATTATATCCGTACATGTGTACATCTGCACAATTTATATTATTGTCAAAAATATTATATAAACCTGCATTGTTGATGAGACAGTGAATTTTTTTGAATTTTTCTTTGATTTCATGTGCAAATTTTCTTACAGAATTCAAATCACTCAAATCCACGTGAAATAGATGCTATAATACAAAAAAACAATGGAGAATTAAATTTGTAACTTTAAAGTGTCCCGAAATGGTTATACTGTTGAATGTAGCCAATTTCAACCAATAAACCGCAAGCATTATATTTATAAGTATCTAATTTTAATTCAATATCATTGCCGTACCAGTCTAGTTGATTTGGTTTCGGTTTGTATCTTTTGTAAAGCGAAACGTCCAAGAATTAAGTTTCTGCAGCCTAGGACGACTACAGCTCCCTTTTTGGCTAATTGGAGACATGTTGCTTCACCCAATCCACAATTTGCACCCGTAACTATAAACACTTTTCCTATACAATCCTCCTCCAGCTCCAATTTCCTCGTTGTCCATTTTAACAAAATATTTGGCAAGACAATTTGAAATAAATTTTTCCACAAGTCTCGAATTCGTTCCTTTAGCCACCTCAACATCTTGACATAATGTGCAGGAGGCAGGAATACTAACAACGTCAACATCGAAACAGTTCTTATAGTTTATTTTATAGTAGGTCGTGAGAAATCTCATTTACTCTTTCACATCCCTTTTTCGTTTACTGCGTACTCATTTAAGTATTTATTTCATGTGAACTTCACATTACTATTTACTATATAAACCACATAAACTATAAGCTCGCATATTTCAACTGCATGACTGAACAATTATAATATATTTAGTAAAAGAGGCAAGAGGCAGCGCATTTTGTACATGTATACGTAAATGACGTAGACAGTTATTTGCTGATTAAAAACATAATCTATTTTTTTTCAATTTCGCCCTGACTCTGACTATATTCAGTTTATGAGGCATAAAAACAAGTTGTATCCTTCCAAAGTTAAAAATATATTTGGTTACCATCAGTCTTCACATGCATATGCCTACAATATTATAGTCTTAAATATATCCAGTCTATAAATTGATTTAATAAGTATGAAACATTTTTAACCTACACAGTATATCTATGCTTTTTGATGCCAATTATTAATAAAATTTTCTTATCTATTCAGAAATATTTAGGGTTATTTTTGAACTTAATTTTTAACAACATAACACTTTAATCTCTGTAATGCAATGCAATATGCAATGCAATGTAACGGCTATGGTACATTTACATCTTGCAATTTACAATCTACAGAGAATGTGCGCTGGATTCAAATTACTGTTTACATCTGCCTGTGACTTTTACATTTCTCCTAGAGAATTTCTCTACAATAATATTAAATATGTTATTATATTTAATACAGTATTTAAAAAGTAATTAAATTTTGCCCATTTATTTTAGCGATTATTAACACCAAATGTATCCCTGTCTGTATTGTCTGCATGGATTTTTTAGATTTCAGAAGATAAGATGATTATTGGATTGGATGGATAGTTATAGCTCTAGCCATGGAGTGTCTAATATGTTATTCTCGGATTAATGCGACTAAATCCCAATCAAGGAGTTTACGGATTCCAGATACAACAAAGTTATTCGGAACAACTGCTGAATTATCCAAACAAATTTCAGTTATTTTCACAGTCAGGAAGCTTTTAGAACTACCCTCATCAGTATGTGAAAGGTTTCTGCAAGATGTTGGAAATCCTTCGGATTGGGGAATTTCCTACTGTTCTAAATGTGCAGCCCAAATTAGAGAAGCTCAAATGATTTCAGGGGAGTTGAATCGTATTCAGAATAAACTAAAGGAGGTAACAGCGAAGGTTCAATCCGTAATTTTGGAAAGCATAAGGCAACTAGGCACAAAAAGAGATCCAGCAAAAAATTGGCGTCCGTCTGATGAAATTAGATTTCAATTCTCAAAACGTAAGTGTTAACTTAACTAAATACAAAATAAGAGCATTTTAAAACAAATAGCACGCTATCATTCAAAATCATTGCTTAAATAATATAATAACTAACTATATTATATAATATTTAAAGGATGCAGTAAGCCAACCGTGAAGAATAAAGCAAGAAATTTAGGTGATGTACCCCCAGAACCAGAACATTCGGTTGACGATTATGATGATTTCATTCCTTCTAGCGATGATATTGATAACATAAAATTCGAGGAAATTGACATCGACAAATTCGATGCAGTAAACAGCCCACTTTCTCCAGATCTGTCACATAACGATGACAGTGACGAAGAGTATATTCCAGCTGCTTCGAAGAATCGACAAAAACACACAAATCGGAGCCGACCAAAAGGCAAGGGAACTTTCATCGACTTTGTGGATAAAATAACAGGGACTGATAAAACAGGTGTGAAAGATGCTGAATCATCGGAGCCAACCAATGCTTTCTTGTACGAAGATTTAAATCTTTCAAATAATTAAATTTTTCAGATGTTGTATCATTCAATATAATAATACTTGATGTACATATAATTCATTATGCGCTTTATTTAATTTTATGTTTCTTTATCTTTAAGAGACAAAAGGGCGGCTCAAACCGCTAAAGAACAATTGCTGCTACTCCAACAAATTGGAAATATCAACACTGAAGATTCTGACAGTTCGGTCATGAATGCCGATGAAACTATTAACGAGTGTACTCAAATTACCTGTGATTTAAAATTTAAGACTTCATTTGAAAGAGATATTCATAAAAAGTCGGTGCACCAAGGTGTGTAAAATGTAAAAGATTTTTATAAATAAAATGAAAATGATCATACGTCCTTCAACGCACTAAATGCGCTAAATGAATTTTCCTTTTCAGAAATAGAAAACCCGTTTAGTTGTGAATTGTGCGATAATTCTTTTCCATCGAAACCTGAACTGGAGGACCATTTAAAGTCTCACCTTAGCAATACTTGCCCAAAGTGTGGTTTTAGGGCTTCTAGCGAAATAAGACTTAATGCTCACATTCAAAGAGTTCATTTCGGTAAGCAAAGATTTACTACATTAAAGTATTATTATTATACCGATAATTAGCGGTTTTCCCTATAGGGGTGCCTCCAACGCGAAGTTATTGAACATAAAAATATTATTATTGTACCTGATATGATATTGCCACCAGTACTGTAAAAGTGTCAACAATAGCAGTTGATACCTTTATTTCATACCTACCTTAATGTGACACGACACAATGTCTCAAACAAATGAAGGGACTGCTTGCTCCATGATTATTTTCATTATTCTCCTTTTAGGGGAGACAAATCCATTTAGCTGCGTTACCTGTGACCGGAAATTCGGCCGTTTACCTAAATTGGAGGCACATCTTAAAAATTTCCACAATATAGTTCTTCAAGAGTCCATTAGGGACAAAAATCGAATGGAATTATATAACGAAGGAACTGAAGGAAGCGAACCTGTAGTCAAGAAAGCGAAACCACCTGCACCTGTTAAAAGGAAGTTTCGCATTAAGTGTACGGAAGCTAACTGCAAATTAACATTCCCTTGTGAAGTCACTCGTGATTTTCATATTCAAAAACTTCATCTGGGTAAGTTAGCAATTTTATATTGTTGGCACTCCTTTCCAAACGAATAGGAATAGGAATAAATGTGTGTGTAATCATTTTCAGCATTATATTATTTGTTTAATAATCATATTTACTAGCTGTAAAATGCTTTACTTTTAAATGTTTCAGGTGTGAGAACTCCGTACAAATGTCATTTGTGCCCAAGAGAATTTACGCGCAATGGTACATTGCAATTTCATTTGAGGGATCACGAAATCAAAAGTCGCTTGCCTCCTTCAGAACCTACAACGTTTATGTGTGAAGAATGTGGAAAAATACTGAAAAATAGACAGTCGCTTAAAGCGCATATTGATAAAGTACATAGTGATCAGCCTAAACCGTATATGTGTGAAATTTGCTCCAAAACGTTCAGAGAAGTTCGATACTTAGAAGAACATCAAGTTCGATTTCACGCTGAAGAATTGAAGCTGACAGTTCAAAAATGTGAAGAGTGTGGAGCAAACTTTGGTAATCGAAAGAGGCTTAATGAACACGTGACGATTGTCCATAGAAAACAATATGATTTTCAATGCCCTTTGTGTCCCGTTGGATTCGCGAACAAATACCAACTGGACAAACACATGCTCTTACATAAAGAGAAGCAGCACAAATGTCCCCAATGTTCCAAAGCCTTTCACTATAAATTCTATCTTAAAAATCACATGCGAGTGCATACGGGGGAAAAGCCATGGACATGTATTACTTGTTCAAAGAGCTTTGCCGACAAGTCAACTTATAATCGACATATAGAAGGACACGAGGGTAAAATTTACAAATGTTCAATATGTGATAAAGAGTTCCCAATTCGGCATAGTCTTGTGGTCCATATGAAGAAACATGCTGGAAGCAACACTAATTTTAAGTTCAAAATACCAACAAAATCGCACAGAAAGAGAAACAATAAGATTTGTGACACGTCTAGTCCAAAGAACCATGATGAGCCTCCACCTACTCTATTTGAGGAAAATGCAGTGTCAGTGTCTCAATCACATCGTGTTGATGACGTACAGAGCAATGATTTCCGTCAGATGCCCCAGATTTTTAATATGTCGTATGACAGCAATTCTACTTCCCATAATTTCCAATACAGTAATAATAGTATCCAGTAATCTATTCCAACAATAATTACTACTGCATCATTAATTCAATAAATTTTATAAATCAACAATATATTTTTATGCACTTTTTTATTAAGGTTACTTATTCAGTACATTTTTAATCCAAATTATAATTACAAAGTATTATAGGATTTTATAGTTATAGTTATAAATTATATTGTGTATTGTATTTAATTATATATAGCTTTTATTGATTGCATACTCTTGGTATACAAATTCGAACAGATGTTTTAGATGTATATTGTATGCAATGTATTCTTAATTATTTACGTAATTGTAACAAATGTTTAGCCAGCGTATTTTTTGGATTTCTGTTTATCAATACCTTTAATAATCTGTGTTGTAGCTACTGAAGTTTTAATGAAAAACTTATTTACGTTTTCGCTATCTTTTAAAGCGTTTGTATTTTGCAATTGTATAAATCAATATATAAATTAACTCAAACGCTTGTTGTTGTTAAACCTGTTATTTAATTTGCGTAGAAATACTTATTGATCTTCCCATTGCAGCCAAACTTTATTGACTTTGTATCCGATACAGCCGAGTCAAGTCTCCAGAGCTCGTGATATTCTGTTGTTGACACATAGCAAGTTGCGTTCCCATTGAAGTTGACATCGTTGTACAGTGTCCAGTTGGACCATCCAGTTGTTACTAATGACATAGGTCTAAACTCTTCCAATATTATTGGATATTCTATTTCATCAAGAACAATTTCAACCCCTACATTATGTTCTTCCGAATAAAACGAAATCGTTGGGTCTTCTGTATTTTCAGGGCCCAAATATCTGACAGATTTCAGAAATGAAGCATTCAGAGCTGTATTATTTACACAGTGTAAATTTGGATGACCCGAGAGTGTTATTCCGCGCCTTCCATTGTAGTCTATTTCAGTATAGAAGCCCAACCTGAATTATAAAAGCAATCAATGATACAATGTTTATAAACTTTAGAAAAATCAAAATTTAAGTTTGGCTAAATTAAAATTTCTACTTTACTCACCATCCTCTTAAGCAGTAGGATGTAGTAGCCGAAATAACTTCCGGAGCTTGCTTAATGAAATCTGCATGCTTACTTCTCGTGGTAAATGAATCTCCATTATTATTTGCTCCCTTATACAGGGTTAATTCGGGAGTATATGCATAACAAGTTGTAATTAGCATTGAAATTAATGCAAAACGCTGAATCATTTTTAGGCCGTGCACAGAGTCGAGTGCTCCGCATGTCAGTAATGTAAAAAATTGCTATTGGATCAACTTGAGTTTGCTTCAAAATTGATTCACAATCAATAAACCGAATAAGCCATGTAAAGTACCTCTATCTCTGCATATTTATCGATAACAATTTTGTTATTATGATTAGGTGTTTCATGATTTATACATAACATTAATTATTTGATTTTATTATCATTATAATACGTACTGTTCAAAAGTTAGCTCTGTTATGTCATTTTTCTCATAATAATGGGTTTCGTTAAAATGAAAACAAATACTTTGAGACCGATGTCATTTTAATTTTCTGTGGATATAAGCCATATTATGTACGTAAAAAAATTTAGAAGACGATCGGACACGATATTGATGCAATTCAATATACATAGCTAAAAGCTACACATAAGTACAGCATAGCATATCAAATTAGATCAAGGTAAACCGCGAAACCAGAAGCTCATATTATTATTATAACTAAATTCCTGTCCCTGATTTTAGATATAACAGTTTTATTTTATTTCATAAAGAATTGTTAGTTACCATTTTGTGGTGTATTGATGGACACTTAATATTCAAGATGAGACTTTTGAAATGTATCGTGTGCTTCAAAGAAATGTTTGAGGAGGCAAATGACTGTGACCCTGCTATTGAAAATGATACAGGTAAACAATATCTCATCTCAGCTGTCGCTGTCAGATATAATATATTGCATAGGGAATATTTGTATGTGGTATGGCATGTATTATGCAAAATAACAACTAAAAAATTACAATTTGATTTTATTGCTGAATTTAATTTAATATTATGACGTGTGTGTATTGCGTTTGTAATTTTCAGATTCCACCACCACGGATGAAAGATGCAGATCACTAAACAAGCATTTGGAAGTAGTATTCCTGCTACGAAAATTACTGGATATGCCCAGAGATGTTTGTTGCGGTTTTTTGCAAGATTTAGGAGATCCATATTCATGGCTCAATTGCTGTGATTCCTGTTCGGAGCTGGTGAAGAAAGCAAAATATGTTTTCAACCAAGTAGCCTTATTGCAAGAGCAGTACGAAAATATAAAGAAAGATATTAAAAACACAATTATGACAACCTTGCAATCTGAAATGGATATAGCCAATGAAATGAACTGCGAATTCGAGCCAAATGAAATAGTCAGATCCAGCATTAGGAAAGGTTGCTATTTAAAGAACAATACAATGTTTGCCTTTAAAATATCATATATAATTTTGGCAATACCAAATCGAAAATTGCATGTTATGATAAAATATAGATGCTTATGTGTTACAGAGTCCTAATGAAGGCCCGAACTATCATATCGGAGGAAATCTCGATTTTGCAATATAAGTGGTAGTGGTACAGAAGGTCGAAATGCACCATGTCAGCTCTGATTTTTCTCGGGTGCAATTTTTTGACATACATGCATCGATCGAAAAAAAATTCAAAAAGTTGAAAAATTGACTTTTTTTGATTTTCCGAAATCTGCAGGAAAACTCAGTTACACTACTCTGATGAATTGCATCCGAGAAAAATTAGAATATCTCTGAAAACGGTGCATTTTGGCCAAATTTGACCTTCTGTGACCTCTAATTTTGCAAAATCAACCTCCGATATGACCATTCGGGTCTTCATTAGGACCTTCAGCTAGCACAATCTTTGTTAGGTTTCGGCCCAATCGGTTTGACACATATACATACATTGACCTTATACTTTGTTAGGAGCAATTAATTTAATATTTTTCTTTCACTTCCAGTTTATAGCATCCCTTCCTGTTCGTCGCTATTCGAAGAAAACACAGAAAGTAGTCACTATTCAGATATTGAGATTAAGCAAGTGTCCCTGTTACCTGCACATTCTGTAAATTATGATGTTGATAATATTGGAGTTGAACAAACAACTGTCCACGTTTTACCAGTTGACATAAAAATTGACAACGGCTGTCCATTTGATGAAACTGATATTGAGTATCCTATGATTCTGGAAGAGAATAGTAAGTTTTTACTTTAAAATAAATATCTTGTCAATATAAATATATTTGTATCATTTATTAAATAAATGGTTTACTGTTACCAAGTTTTGCAATTTTTGCTCCGTATCTGGAAAAACGGTAAACCTTTGATCTTGGATGACAATAAATTGTATTTGTGCATATTTTCTATAACAATATGTTGTGAAACATTACTTTTGTACTGTGGTCAATTTAATTACTGTTATATTATAAATTCAAATTCAATGTAATATTTATTTTTCTAGATGGGACAGACAATTGTGAATTGGAAAGCGAAAATAAGACAACATCAGTTGAAGAACCAGAACCAGATCCCCTGACTTCATCCTCAACATCCTGTGAAGAATTATCCAGCACATTTCATCCTCCAAGAATTTACAAACGAATGGAGAACCAGCCATATGTCTGCCAGCTTTGCGGAAATTCTTACAAAAATTATTCCTCTTTAAAGGAACATGAAAGAACTCACACTAGAGAAGGACTGTATTCTTGTGACTATTGTGGAAAATCCTTCACGAAAAAGTCAATTTTAGTCGGACACATAAGAACGCATACTAAAGAAAAACCTTTTAAATGTGAGTCATGCGGGAAATGTTTTTCACAAACTGGAGAGCTTAATGCACATAAGAGAATACACACTGGAATTAAGCCATTCAAATGTGAGCAATGTGGCACATCGTTCATACGATCTGATTATTTAACAAAACATATAAAAAGTCACTCTGAAGAAGCTCCTCCTACAAGAGGAAAAACCTTAAATAAACGTATGGGACATAGTATGACCAAATGCCGTTATTGTGGCGAAGGCTTTGCAGAGTCGCAGCTTCTTAAAAATCACATAAGGACACACACAGAGGGAAAGCAACATAAATGTGATACATGTGGAAAAAGTTATAAATACAAAAATTCTTTGACAGCACACATGGTGATTCACACTGGTGAAAAGAAATTTAAGTGCCCACATTGCCCGAAGGCCTTTACACGGAAGTCTATTTTAACATCTCACTTAAATACGCATTGGATAGTTTAAGTTTATTCCGTCTGAAAATTTATGAGTCGAAAAATTATTATGCACTTGAAAATGTCATCAAGTTATTGTCAATTGCCGTTGCCTGTCAAGTATTTTTTATGAAGTTTGTAATAAATTGCAAATACTGCATATGTATGTAACTCATAATACTTATCTTAGTCTAGTCTATATGTAAATAACCATACATGTTATGTGAAAAGGAGGAATGTAAAATACAATAAGTAATAGATTCTGAAAGTCACAAGACCTAGCGTTTTTAAATGCGTCATTCCAACACAAATTAAACACACTTTATGAAGAGAAACAGCAATGAATAGATGCACAATACTTAAAATGTTAAATGCAACAGCCGGTAGTATTACAGAAGCTCAGGGCAATCAATTAAAATATTTATGCAATGGGATAATAGCACGATATACATACAATTCGTTATAAGTTCGAGAGTACCAAATTTTATTTCAGAAAATAGTGACTATACTTTTTTACATAAAATAATATTAGGTATCCTGTAAAATGTTGGTAATAAATAATTGTACATACACTACATTAACGGTTTGTATATAAATTGTATCTAAATCTAGTATAAAATATCTGCATCCATCTAACCAGGCATTCTAATTTAAAGTTCTTAATTAATATACGTACACAGTGTTAGTATGTTGATGTATTACAGGTACTAGATACATAATACATGTGAACACAGTAATTAATAGGAAAGTAAATTCAGTTACACCGTAGCACAACGCAGTAAGGTAAATTAATACGATTCAAGTGTCTTCATTTGCTAGCTTGCACATTTATGTGTGGGATTAGAGAGGTATTGGTATTGTATATTGTTCAGTAATAATAATAAGAAACTAAAGTAAAGACGACATTAATTAGAAAGGCAATAATCTTCAAGCTGTGATTATTCAGTAATCACAACTTGAAGTATTTTTGAAATTCGTA
>JAQFYC010005965.1:0-13143 GCA_034694165.1 Tomocerus mixtus | reverse complement strand
AGGTAGTAAACAACATTTATTCACCGCTACAGTTCTAGATTTCCCCGGTAGAGTAACACCGGGCTAAATACTAGTATGGTACATTATGCCATAGTCATCTCATCACATTCACAAGTTCTTCTACTTACCTTAATGATTATGTTTAAAATTATGAGTTTTAGTCAGCTGAAGATGATAACAGCATACTGAGTGAGTAGACAAATGCGGATTTGTTTGATAAAAGAGGATTCTGCAGATGTGGTCGAGTATCTCACTGCGGCAGAGTGAGATTGCAGTGAGATTGCATGAGACTGGTTTGGAAAAGTAGCTGCTGTGTATTACATATTGAAAAGGAATTAATATTATAAGGTGCTTTATCGCATGCATTCTAATGTAAGTATAACTATACTTATGCATTATGGTAATATAATGCAAAGAACTATATATTTATGTTTAGTACCTTATTGTTGTTTTATTGCTACTTATTCATACCACAACAGTTCATGTTCATGTACCAATTTTGTTAACGATTAGATAATAACGTAATGTTTGTGCGTAGGTTGGGTTTGCGATGAATATTATCTGATAAATATATGCAGGTAGGTTCTCACCTTTGTTTCCATCTTATTTGAATAATTGAAACAAGACCGTTTTGGCTCTCAGCTGTCATCGGTTATCAGTTCTCAGAATAACATCTCACAGACAATTTATTTTCGCCCGCACACTTTATGTCATTACATTGTTATTTTTGACTTTGTTTCATTGTTCTTCAAATTCATCTTGTCATCTCGGTCTTTTTGAACTAATTGCAAGTAAAGGTATTTACGATGGCACAGCATGGTGGCTTTGAGTGATGTACTTAATAGGCATTTATTTGCATGAGTATGTACAATTACATCTAGTTGCGTTACATTACGGGTACTTAACTATCCTTTAAATAATTCAAGTAGGCAAACTATAAGAAATTCGCTTTGTGTTGTGAGTACCCATTTACCATTTCTTCTGTCATCTTTATTCATGCTTAACTTGATGTAGGTAGTTAATTGGACAGCTTATTTTACATATTACTGTCCTGAAGTTCAAGTGTGGTATGAAAATCAAAAGGCAAAATAACCTGCAGTCATGTAGGTGCACTGGTTTGGTTTATTAATAAATACCATAATGTATTGAATTCACAAATTGATGAGCTGTTGAATTGATATTGAAGATAAATATTATTTTTAACAGACTTAATAATTTATTTATTTCATTATAATGTTTGTACTGTACATGAAATTGAAAAGCACACATACAGATATGTACATGTTTAAACATAGTACTATATACTACATGATATACTCTGTTATGTTCACCTTCCAGGCTTTAGGATTAACAAATAAATGATACATTTGATATACGTGTAAATCAGAAGCTCAATTTATTTGAATTACAATATTATTACTATAGTAAATGCTACTTGGATTCAATTAATACCTATAGCAAAGTTGGCAGCCGCCCCAAGATGTATTTTTATTATGCAAATGTCTTTCTAAAGCATTAGAGCGTCTAACTCGCTACGATATTCAGTGATTAAAATTATCTTGCACAATATATAATACGTACGACCATACAATTTAAATAAACACTATATTATGCACGTATTTGAGTATTAATTTAGTGTAGCCGTAGCTTTATATTTATTTATATGACAGCCTAGCGAATCATACCCAATCTAAATGCGACTAGACGTCAAAACAATAATGCAAATTATTTAATTACAATAAACGCTCCGAGCAATTAAACAATGAGAAATGCGAATCTACATATACAGATTTTAACATCCAGGTCTGTTGCTCTTTGGTATTTCAATTAATATTACCTTTTAGCCAGCTTTGCTTATCCTAACTTGGATTCTTGTAGTCATATTAAAGGCTGAAAACGGACCGAGAAATTAATTGAACAGGCCAATGGGGTGGCGCTGGTAGTCACTGAATTTGAGTTTATTCTTGAAATGTAATATCTGCTAGCATGATATGATAGGCATTCTATTCCAATTTTCCACTCTCATATCCTGAGAAATGAAGGAAAGGTAAACAAGATCATAAGCAAAGCGGGTGCCAGGGGGTAGTTAGGGTTGGTGCTTAATAGCCAGTTGCTTCCAAAAAATTATTTTCAGTATTTCTCATTCGAATGTGAGAATGCAAATGAGTTGAAAGTTGAAACAGGCACTTTACACGGGAAAATGTGGGAAATTGTCTACTACACGTGCACTTTGGTCTCCAGACTATAACTTTTGAACGCATCAACTATTTTGACCTGTTTGCAGATTTCAATAGCGTATAAGCTACTAGGGGTTATAAAGGTCATACAAATAAATGGGGACAATGGGTCCACCGGTCAAAAGAATATTACACATTTTGAGATGCTTCAAGAGTGGCATACGTTTTTTGAATTCAGCTTTTACATTTCAATAGCGCTGGTACTAAGGATTACGGAGTTCGTAAATAGGACCAATCGGTCCACGGGTCACTGAATTATGACAACTTTTGTTCTGCTTGAGGACAAGAATATACTAGAAAAGGGCAACAGAACAGGAACAGAATGAAGGAATTCGAATGAATACGTCATGCCACCCATCTACAATAATATCAAATATTTGTATGGAATGATTTACAACGTTTAATTTCTGCTTAGTACTTAGTGGGCGGATTTTTCTAAAAGAGTGCCCCATATTGTGGTTATGATCCACGGTATTGGATTTCCTTGTCTGTCTCCATGCTAAGGGCCTTTCTACTTAAAAGTAGTAAATTAACATGTGGGTATGCATAGCCATAATATCTGGAAGTCAATTTTGGTAAGATTTGAAAAATTTTGGGTTGCAATTTATCACTTATGAAGTTTACGTTTACGATTACAATATCAAGGAGCGCGTTTACCCATTTTAAATCCGGAAGATATAAAATGCCAATTTATGCAACATTTGGAATCGCATAATTCCTTTGGTACGTAGAGTTAGTAAAATACTCAAAAGTGAACATGGTTTTTGTAAAATTAAAAGGGGTTGGATGACATTGTGCTACCATTTTTAGTAGCTTTGCTTACAATTTAAAAGTAAACTATACCGCCGTACGTCAAATGACGTATACTTAATTGTATGTAAATAAAAATGTACATTTGTATACTCACCCCGATCGTGATCAGATACTAACTTAGATCAGATAAGTGATGAGCATCTACTATCAACGAAAAATTGTATGCTGAAAGTTATCTCATGATACGATCTAAATTACAGTAGAAATTCTGCAGGCTATGTAAATAAATTGGTAAGCGGAAAGGCAGGTGTAGTATTTCGTATTTATCTGATTGAATTAGATGATGAGTCAATAGTTCTTGTTCATCTGCGTGATGAAATCAATAGCTACCACTACTGCCAATCTTCTAAGCCAATTCTAATTCCAAAATTGAATGGAGATGCTTATCTTCATCTTCGTGTATTTGGCAAACTAATTATTATCTAAATTCGATGGCTTTAATTCGGATACAATTTATCGGCCTTGCAATGGAGGGTTGTATGAGACTTGTTACATTTACAAGTTTTCTTTTACCAAGTATTTTGGAACGGCATGGGCCAATAAACAAAGCTTTGATTTTATTCATCAATTTTATTGAAAATTATAATCCAGAGTCTATAACGCAATGTGTAAAGCCTTACTGGTAAGACAAACAATTTCTTGGAGGACCTTGCGGAATATCTGAATATAATTCAGTAATTCATCGATAATGAAATACAAAGTGAGAAGAATAGTCTGTAATGCTTTGGCGAACTTTAAGATAATAATTTTGCATTCCTAAGTTCATTTATGGTTTTTGAGAAATTATTGGCTATGTACAGTAATACCATAAATATAATTTCTTTTAACATTTTTCTAATTTCGGAATTTAAGTTCATGGGACATATAATTTACTAGATACACAAATAGTATAAGAATGTTTGTTGTTTCAAACAAGGTCGATGTTCACACAACAATCCAAACATTCACCTGTAAAGTTAGATAAACGATGAACCTGCAAGAAGGCATAGCGTGCAACATTTGCATTTGCTAATGTTATGCACACACGTGTTATCATGCCATCTTTCAATATACGTAGTTGAATGAAAATGAAATCATTCATTGAACTCCGGGACCAAAACAACTGAATTTGTTTTTCGTTCTCCGTCTAAATCTGTAAGTGCAGCTGACAATGAAACAGAGGTTAGGCACCTACTACTTACAAATGCAAAGATAAATGGGAAATACGCACAACTGCGTCGTAAATATGTTTGAAATTACATCAATCCAGAGTAGGAAAACGTAATATAAGAATTTTTATTGGAATTTCAGAATAGAACTTCCATTTTCACATGTATTATATTATTTTGTATTGAATTACCTATACGTATTGTACAAAGTAGTGATACAATGAATGTTTCCTTGTATTAAGATTACCGGAAAAACGGCAAGCATTTAATGGAAGTGGATTAGTCATAGTATGCACTTGTAATGGCTTACATACGACACGAAATGTATAAAAGCTTGAGAATAAGATAAGATTCGAGCTTAATAAGAAAAGCTCAATAACACTTCATCTTCTTTATAGTTAGAAAAACATCACATTATATCATATCAGCACAAACAAAAGTAGTTTCATATCGGGGACATGCACGGGATATCTTTCCTAATACATATTTACATACATGGATGTGCATTTGTAGTAAATAGCAATGCAAAGTCAAGGCTAGTAAATGGTAAATGGTAAACAGAGTTAGCCTTGCCATTCATTGTTACCATGTACAGATATGCTCAGATCAGGCCAGCAGTGTGCAATGCACGAAATAAAAATACTGAAAAACATTTTGTTTGGTTAAGTGTAGCAGAAGAGATGGAAAAGAGGTTTCTTGCTGGGCTTCTGATATAATCCAAGTCAAAGACACAGGGTGTGGCGCTTTCTTCTCAACTTTGTACTTCGTCTTCAGTGAATGCATAATATCAAATCTTCTGAGCGAGTTCAAACGAAATCTAAGCAGTAGTATAGATGACATGGACCTTTATTCAAGCTGTTGTTATCTAAGAGAATTGTAAGTATAACAACAAGATGTAAGTAGAGTTAGTATTATTATAGAAGCAAATGAAACGTCGTACTGCCTAATCTCTGTTTAGAAATGCATGTAGCTAGGTACTACGTATATGTAAATAAATGCAGACTGCATTCTATTATAATACCTGTTGGACAAATAAGTTTCATTTAATTCCAGGGTACCATTTTCTTCTTTATTGGCAGATACTTAGATAAAATTGAATAAGTACAATGATCTGAATGCTATACAACTATAATCTTATTGTTAGTAGCATTTTAAGAATAGTATAATCATTTTCTTTGAGATTTCTCATTTATGCTGTATATTTTGTGAACGAAGCATTTTCCTGAAAAAATTAATGTCGGTACCACTATTAACAAAATTGTAAAACTCCACCATTTTTTGCTCAACCTGTCCCAAACTGGACAAATTGCTTATGGATTTAAGCTTGTTGTATATAGTAAATTCACACAGATAGTTTTTTCTTTGGCTCCAAATCAGTTGAGTTGAACCTCAATTTCAATTCTTTCACACTTCAATCCACTCTTGCCCAATAATATCTTTGCAGAAAGGCTTCCAGTTGTTTTCTAGCAACTTCTTGTTTCCCTATCACTGCAACCCATCGTATTATGTTTTCACGAATAAGAATTAAGAATAGTCGATGATGGTTTTGGAAGTTGGAACCGCAATACCTATAAAAATATTTCATCGAACAGCAAATTGTAATAGCAATCGTTATTTGTTCCTTGTAGTAGTATCCAGGCAGTAAATATAATATAATGTTATTACATAATATATGCTGTCTACTTGTAATATAGTAGTTAGGTATTTGGTACTGATAGGGAGGTATTATACTTTTACATACTTACTAAAACACATGGTAATACGTTGAGCCCTCGTTTTGGTTCTATTATGCAGTCAAGACATTTTTCTTACATTTACCTGTGTTACAGTTTATATATGCAATCAATTAATACAATAGATTAGAAACCGCGTGTATTTCCATAACATGTTTGCGAACACAAGATAATTAATTTAAGCCGGTGGTGTTCAAGATTATTAATCCACTTAATGCACCTTAGTACAATTTTAAGCATTTTAAGGACACTGTGGCACTGCTTTAGGGGTATTTTATTTTGGGGACATGAAACGCGTCCGCCCGCCTTCAGAAATTAAATTTGTAAATCCGAATTACAGTTTACAGATTCTAGGGTACAATTTTGACTGGTCCAATTTTCCTATAGTGCAAGGTTGCCACTTTACTTATATAGAAATACACCATTATATTTTAGGCTATACTTGTCAGCTGCTTTACAATATCGATTTCGAATAGTAACGCTAACATGTAGCATAAATGTACGTGCTTAGTCTGTTTAGTATTAAGAAAGTGCCTAGGAGCATTTTGATTTTTACAGGAGTTGAGTTAAGGTGCTTGAATTACAATAGCGTAAAAGTTAGTTGTATTGTAGACTGGACTGCTTTTTAGTGGCCTGGACTGGACTGGATTACACAATTGGCTTGCTTAGCTTGCCTTAAAACATTAGACTGGAACGAAAGAGCAAACGGTTGAACGAAAAGCATGTATCAAGTTGATTTAGACTTGAATACATTAAGAATGAGATAGCGACGAGCTGATTATCCATTCGCCTTTCATTTTCATTTTCCTTTAACTCACTTTATGCATTTTCTTGATATGTTTCATCTTGAACAACATTGTATACCAAACTTTAAGTTTGTATACATAATACAAACTTAAGGGGACTGAACCCATTGTAATAACTCAGCATAACTACTGCAAACATATTTAATGTTTTCTAAATTACTTAGCTTGCTGCTTTATGAATTAAAATGTAGAACTTTTACCTGTTTTGCTCTTTCTTTCATTAACATTTGTTGTACTTAGGCGAGAAACATTAAAAACTGAAAGAACTTTGCACTTGTTAAATCCTTTGTACAACTAAATAAGCAGAATCGTATGTATTAAAGTTAGAAAATGGGAGATAATGAAGCATTTCCGTGTAATGTAGAACTATTTGGTATATTATGGCCAGTTTCATTATATACTTTAGATTAGATAAATTAGATTAGGTCTCATGGCACAGTAGATTAAGATGAATTATTATTTGGCCTTTGGATAAGCATAATCGATTTTAGTGAGTAAATAATTCGTTTCATCATCTAATATTTTATTGTCTTAGTCTTGGAATACTATCTCTGATTGGATCCAAAAGTATCTCAGTTCTTTATATCTTTGTTCTTGGAGAGAACTAATAAATGAATCATTACTCCTTTACGATCCAGGAATGTATGACCAATGCAGTACATCTGAAATGACATTCATTGGAATGTTATTCTGATCTAAATACTTACATAGGGATACCTATATATAAACCTATTATGTAGGTACATAAGACAGTTATTATTCAAATTGATTAATATAAAGCTGTAGCCTTCTCAGCTGAATGCAATATTTCCAGCTATTTCTTTGGACTTGGAGTAACGTTATGTAACATTTTATGCAACATTACTATCACACTGTGCTTTAGTTCTGGCATAGCATGAGGTAAAGAACTGAATCATACGAATCTTATTCCCGTATCTAAAATGAGTTTTCAGTTATGTATGTACGATTAATGTACTTCCACATTGTAACATATATCTGTAGTACATGCATTACAATATGTATTCTAATAAAATATGATATTAATATGTGTACTACAGATAAATAATGTTGATACAGTTGTTATGTACGAAACATCGGGGTATCTCATATAAAATGTATACCACAGATATTATTATTATTATTGTTGCACATAATACTACAGGGTGTTGCATATTTATCAATTGGGCTTTTGTACTACAACGCAAGGCCTTGTAAATACAATAGTAAATAAACTGGTATAGTAACCACTATAAATGACCAGCGAAGGGTAATATTAGTCAAATCTCACAGCGCCCCACATAATACAGTCCGTTTTTGGTCAAATCTCACATCGTACCATATAATCATATAATATAGTCCGTTTTTGGTCAAATCTCACCTTGCCCCAATAAGTTGGGGCATTGTGAGAAAGTGAATTTTATCCTTGAATTGAAATATGTTAACACAATTCAAAAAGGTTGAACCGTTTAAAAGCTACAGAGTAGTTTATCTTACAAGGCGTACCCCCTGTACCCCTTCGGGTGGTCCGATTTGGACCATTTGCAATCCCCCGAGAGTTATGATATCATTGAACATTTATGCCAAGTTTGGTTGAAATTCCTCCAATACTTTAAGCGTAATTTGTATACGGATGGAGAGACGGACGGAGGGACTGTACGAATCCATATCCAGCTTCGCTGGTAATAAATGTTACAATAACAGGTATTATTTCATTGAAAGTGTCCACCTTTTCTGAAATTCATGGATCAGCTATTTTCAAGACTTCATCTGCACCGCAACGCACCAAAAAGGAAGCAATGTTCTCATCAGTTTTTCCAACAATATTTTGGAAGCCTTGTTTACAGTAGCGTTGTTATTTGCATTACCGCACAATAAACTCTTGCCAAAAACCTAAGTACACATCTATTAGATTCGCTTCCATATAATTTTTCTTGATATAACATTGATATTGAGTTATTCATCTATTAAGATATTGTACGATTACCTTAATTTGAGGTGCAATGTACAATATCTACGTAATACCCTGTACGATGGACATAATACGTAATATTATGTGTTCATATACTGATATACTTATACCGATACATAAACTACGCTAAATAAATGGAGAGATGAGAAGTGCAAGAGTGCTTCTCATTCTGTACATACATAATGCAGTTAAACCTTGGTGAGATTACTTCTGCACTGCATTGCATTTGAAATGTTTAGTACAGATACGTTACTCAAGTTTTGTATGTATGATTCTTCTTCCTATGTACTTGAATTACATAAACACATGATAGATTGTAATGGCAAAGTAAAGAAGAAGTCTTAAGCCCAAGAGCCAAAGCCAAAGTCAAGAGCAAGACCACTACAGATACTAGTGCAGTGCTGAATGTGAAATAAAAAGGTAAAAGTATGCATGCGTTTTTCCGACGGACCAGCCCAGACCACCGATGATAGGAGTTCTTGCTGTGTATAGTAGTATCTAAATGAGAGAGGATGATATAAGAAGCAACTCTGAACTGGACAAGTACCAGTTCGCCGGCAGAGTCATTACCGGCCAAACTTTATTCACTCCGAGTCAGATCTCTCACAAACTAAGTTACAAACACATTTACAAAGCCAGATGAAAAACAAATAGTAATCAAAAGACTAATGTTACAGATATAACCCGTGGATAATTAATTTTAGATTAGAATTAATTATTTAATTAACTGATTAATTAGACAACATAATATTTGTGATCAGCTATTTATTTGTCATACGTACTGTAATTCGTGTTACTGCACTATTTACATATGCATAATATGCATAATTGACTGGTCGACTGGAGTGGTGCTTACGGAGTACTTTGTGAATTAGTCAATACTACAAATAACCCATACAGTGTTACGCTCTGAAAGTTGTAGTATAATGTTTGTAAAAATCAATTGAGTGAAAGTACAGAATCGAATTTACAATTAATACGTGTTTATAAGTCTTCAATATTTAAGCCTTAGCTACTCTGGCTGGTAGCTTGGGCCTTCTCTTCTGTAGAAAAGGTAAGAAATGCTTGTTTTTATTTCAATGTTTAGTATATCACTATAATGTCCTTGGAGAATGTCATCTTCAAATGTGCTGCATTTGGTCTTCATATCGAAAGAAAAACAATTCCTTACGTAATGATCGTATTGGATACAAATTATTGTCGTATTTTCTTATTTGCAAAATCCAATTGAAATAACGAGATTGCGCATGCAATAATTTTATTTTTATAACATCAATTTTCAATTAATTAAAATATAAACCCAGTAATTTATTCCAACAAGTACTTAATAGAAAATTACATCACTGGTATTAATTAATGTACTTTTACAGTAGATATGTAGTTAGGTGCTATAATTAAATATGTTTTGGTGTTATGTGTAAATATTGAAACCAAAATAAATAGGTTTTTTTGTCCATTGCTTTTTTTACCTTAATACCTACATTGTCACACATCTTATTTCATAATTGCTTTCACATTAATGTATTGTTTACTTCTGTGTGCATGCGTAAATTACTTAAGTAGATTGGATTAGACATGGCAATATTGCTTATTGGTATACCAGGAATTTTGTTATACTTTTTAATTACAAGTTTCCGGAAGTTTTGCTAAATGACCACCTATACGCTGTAACGCAGTCTGAAGTAAAGTTTAGACTTGATGACAGATGAATGGAAGCTTGAACTTTATTTAGCGAATACATCCGTCGACAGCCTGGTTAGAAAACAACTGCATTACAATTTGATTTATTTTACGCCAGCATAACTAACGAGCGAACTAATTACTGAATAAATAAAACGATCCATCAATAGTGACAATTACGAGAATATGCCCACGGGCATGTAAAGATTCACTGTGTGAATGAATTTTTGTATCGTAACTACTATTTAGATGCATATTTGTATGTGTACATTTTCATTTATTATTTGTATACTGTATGTCTAGTCGGTACTGTTTCTGAAACTAATTAAATTGCATGTACACATATAGGTGCTTCATACAAATTGTATTTTACCGTACGATATATTTCATTCAAAGTTAGATAAAAGGATATTTAAACAGGAGCAAATATGTGATACATTATGTGCATCCACTCATAAATACTTACCCTTGCTTGGCTAAACGTACTTTGTACTTAATATGGAGTCGTAATAATATGTGTGCGTGAGTATTGTGTATAGTATTTTATACGTGTACATAAGTACTTAATATAAATTCTAATGAGCAGGTATATAGTGTATAGGTACTATTTATGTACACAGATGAGACGCTAAGTAGATCTTAACAAAAAATTCAATTGTGTTTATGCCTGCTTTGATTGAACTGGACGGTCGTTTATAAAAGTTCGTCTTACTAAATGTTAGTGAAGATGAGACTGAGACCACCTGTTGAATTTTCAGTTCTTATGTCTTTAGCCCTTTCAATGAAAACCCTGTGGCGAAGACATCAGTAGCTCTACCACACACATGACATGTCTTGTTTTACTTGCATAGTAATAATGTATAATTCAATTCACTCACATGATTCAATAGACTGAACTAACTCTGGATCTGGATGTGTAACAAGAGCGAATTTATAAAGGCAAATATTTATACCCACTTTAATACCAAGTTAGTTGACGAGTCTATTTATCTATTACACTATTATCTATTCATTGAGATATAAATGTGAATGAACTTACATTTTTATTATTTTCTAGAACAAAAGATTCCGAATGGTAGGACTATTAGTCAATATTCATTATATATTGTATGGCTTATATTATGGCACCATATAAAAACTTACTGTGCCATAAGTTTTTAGACTTATTTTACCATAACTTTATTCATTTATCAAAATAATATCCAAAAACCATAAAAATGGGAATCGACCATATAAAAACTTATTTCCCATAAGTTTAAGCAAAAATATCTAATGAAAAACTATGTTTACCATAATTTTGAGATGGTTTTACTACTAAAATTATGGTCAAAATAAATTTTCATTAGGTATTTTTGCTTAAACTTTTGGCAAATAAGTTTTTATATGGTCGATTCCCATTTTTAAGGTATTTGGATATTGCTTTGGTAAATGAATAAAGTTATGGCAAAATAAGTCTAAAAAATTATGGCAAAGTAAGTTTTTATATGATGCCACAAATTTTAGCCATATTGTATTGCAGATATACTATTGTATATTCGTATATAAGGTTTATATCAGTAATTATAGTAAATATTGCAGCGACAATTATAATGGGAATATGTGACATTTTTTATGATTCCTTATATACTTATAATGTATTACGTGCAAACACAAGTTATTTTTGAGCTCCATAGAGTAAAGGTTAAAGATCTTAAGAAATGCACGTAGAAAATATTTGAAGTGTATTGCTTAAATTCATCCCAAAATCGTAAAGCTTAAAATTCTTTCCTGTCTGCTGAAAATTTTGCTAACCACATAAAATACTAGTTTATTATGATTGTTCAAAAGTTTACTAACATTTGTAACAGTTTCCAAAACATGAGTATACTGTGTATACATGCACATTTGGGTAGGTAAATGTGTATTAGTTAAGTATGTACAGTATGTAGCTAATGTTTAAGTTACGATTAGTTAACATTAAAAGTGATAGCTCCCTCATTGAGGTTGTTAGACCTGCTGCTTCCACTATTTGAGAAGATGTGTTTGAAAATACGTAATTTTCTACTTAGCATACCAGTAGGGGCTAGACTGACAATGAGAGAATCCGCAGGAATTCTATTATATTTTTCTGTCTCATAATTTAATTCCGGAAAAACTGCATCTGCATTTTGTCTGGTTTCTGCTTTGCATGTTATTATAGTTGTGTGAATGGAAATAAGTACCAACTACTACTACAAATAAGTATACAGCCCAGTACAGAACAATCTACTCATAAATTGTATATGCTAATGCACTGTGCATAGGTATTGGTTGGATAATACAATAGCTGTTATACGATAATGGTTATGAGGAGGAAAACACCTTGCAAGTTTACAATTGTTCCTAGGTAGGATTTTAGGATTTATCTATATACATAATATATACCAGGGCTGTTATATAATATTTCTAACGTAATAATAAGTAAGTGTTCACCTAATCATGGAAATAAATATTGTAGGTACATAACATCATGGGGTCCCAATACAATAAGACGTGAACTTATATTTTTGCCCCTATTCTAACTCAACCTATTGTAATTTATTAATCAGTATAAGAAATTTTCATGTATTACAGGCTTTTAATGAAATTTATTAAAAATGTATGCAAAAGCAGCAAAAACTAAAGCAAAAATATTGAAAATATGGATAACACGGGGTGAGTACCTTTTTAGCCCGCCCGAGTGTGCGAGGCTGGCTTATGTAATCGCAATGTCTGTCCGTCCGTGCGTCCGTGCGTCCG
>JAQFYC010005964.1:0-13143 GCA_034694165.1 Tomocerus mixtus | reverse complement strand
TCATGCCATGTATAGTCCATTTGCCATTTCACTTGAGACTACAATAGTCAAGTCATGTCACTCCACTTCATTTCACTCATCCTAGCAAATCCCTACGGGCTATAACTGTAACATAACTATATAGCATAGTATAAGAAGGGAAGGTGAAATCGAGCGAGAAAATTATTGCATACATCTACAACAAACAGAGTGCATTGCATATTGCATACTAAAATGAAATAGCTGTTACATAGATAAATATTATGGTTTGACTTTTGTATTGACTCTTATATATAGGAGGAGGTTAATAATCAAATAGCTAACATTCATTTCATTCACATTCACATCCAATCCAATCCACAACATGACATCAAATCAAACAGAACTCGAATCAACTCGAGTTGAGTTGACTCCACTTGACCTGCAGCCAAAATTGCATGTCTTCCACTTCTGTCTTCTGTTCTCTCTCTCAAATGATTGTTGTGTTCTGAGTGAGTGCAATCAAGTGGAAAAGAGCTACTGGTTTGGTTTCTTACATACTATTGTATAGCAAATAAAATATCCCCTTCTGTGTTCAGATTTCAGACCACAACACTTTTATATGAAGGTAGCATGTACCTTTATAAAGCATCGGCATTATAAGCATTGAAAAATCCTAAATGTTCAACACAATTCATTTATTATACTTTATTATGCACAGGTACGCATAAAATGTGTATATAACGTGAAGGCAATAAAATCTTGGCTATAATAACCTATACTACGGGAATCTAATGCATAATAAATGCAATCATTCTCGAATTGGACTCCAAATTTGAACTACCAAGATATATGTTCTTGTATTTAGTATTTATATTCTGGGTCATGAGTATCATCCACTATATGAACCACTTTTATAAGTGCCTAGTTATTTTGCACATATACGTATCTGTAGATATCAGTACTGAACTACTAAAGCTAATGGTAATATTATACAAGCACATAACGTGTCTTGGTGTCTTATTCGGTAATAATAACTGTAACTTTCCTTTTCCTTCAGAAATCTACAACTACAATAGATCGACCATAAAAACGGTATAAGGTAACCTGCCGATCAACCAAGTGACTGAACGTGTATCGTTGTTATCAACTTGATACATGGCTCGTGTATTTAAGTGTATTTTATATAATTACGTATAAAGAAGTAGTAAGAATGTAACTTTACCGTAACAGAGCCACTTAAATACAATAGCGTAATGTAAAAGTGTGTACATAGCCAATGTAAGATGCAAAAGGACCTTATTGAGTGAGATAACTTCAAATAAATAACCTAGTGTCTTGTCTTGTTTACTTCTTTCTCTTTTAAGTCAGAATTGGAGGAGACAAGAGCAAGACAGGCCAAAAACGATGAGTTTTTCTCAAAAGGAGAGTTCAGTTGAGCTAAACAACTAAACAAGTGTAATTTGATGCCTTGTATAGCAGTAGCGTACTTGTAATGTAATATTATCCTGTAATTTTAGATTCACATAAGGAGAACAAGAACATAAAGTCTCATTACATTGTATATGTAGATACTCATATATAGCGGCAGAATTTTTTTATACATATCGCTAACTAAAAATCTTCAGACAGATCATTCCTTGTGCTTTTATCTCAAGTACTGTATCCATTTCTTTGTCTTTGTCTTTACTTCGAACGTGAAAAAGGTTTCAGATTCTTCTTTTGAAAGTAAAGGAAAAGCACTCTTGCAAGATTCACAATTCTCGACAATCCGACTCCCGGGTGCCCCATCAATAACAATAATAACAATCCAGGAGCAACTTTTTCACCCAAATTGCCACTCGAAGACCTATATTGTTATTCACCTCTGTTGACCAATTCTTTTACTTTAGTTTTCCCTTTATCATCCCAAATGCACCAGAATACTAAAATATTCTAGGAGAAAAGCAGCAAACTCAAACTGAATGAGTCAGAGCCCTAATTTCAGCAGGATTTCTTTTTACTTTGCTTCACTAAAGCTCTTTCTTCTTTCTTAACCATTGCAATCTAGAACATATAAAGGGATTCATTGTAGAATTCCAGCTTTCTATGTTTTCTTCAAATCTGCTGAGACTTTGTGAATGTTTTATCATTGAAGTAAGTAAATAAGTAATGCGAGATACAAGTTTTTAAAAAAGAGAAAAGATTCTTTTAGATTCTTCAGAGTAATGTAACATAAAGTTAAGACACCTACCTAAATACATAGTTACAAAGGTAAGATGCTTGTACTTACGGCTTACTTTTATTCTAGTGTGTACTAGATTGGCTTGGTTTTGGCTTTCTTTTAAGAAAAGCCAGGAGTCTTGGTTTATTCTGCGGTACTCTTGAGCAAAAAAGAAATCCTCTTTTCTATTGGTAGCTAAGAGACTACTTCTTTTTAAAGAAGATTCAGACGCAGAATACATTCACATGCATTATATGTATGCTCTGATTAATAGGCACATAGTTCCCCAAAAGGAATTTAATACCCATGTAATAATAGTGCTTAGATATTTTTATGTCTTCATATATAGTTACGGAAGAAACTGTACATACAAATAGTAGAGTAAAACTTTACTTACGGTGAATATGTAGAAGATATAATCATATGGAGTAAAATATTCGGTTTGGATTTAGGTTCTCCTTTTCAACTCTAACTCTAACCCACAGGCTCTTGCTTTTACTTTCCCGAAAAATGTAAAATGCTCTTCGTGAGAAGATTTTATCTTCTGGATTTAGACATTACTACTATTGCCTAAATATAATAGCAAGCCAAGGCAGATACACCGAAAGTGACCATAGTGCTTTCAGATTTTTTAAAACTTCCTGGCTTGGATAGCAATAACACGGAGATTGTTAATGTAATGTCCGTATAGCTTTCATGTATTATACTGTATAGCATCTACACATGAAATCCAGATTACCTTTTAACATTTTAGGTACCTTTTTATGCTATGTAGAAGTATGTATCTGAAGTTTCTAGCTCTTGTTCTACTTACATCGTTCCTTCGTCGCAGCATTACCATTGCCATTAAAACTTCAACTGAAATTGTTGCTCTGACTGGAGTAATAACTCCTTTTAGTGCTTCTATTCCAGGCATTTTATGTAATAAGGAAATGTTCGATATTATCGATAACACCCAATAGCCAGAATTCATCGACATTCTATAGCTAATGTAAATTCTGTAAGGTATCCAGCCAAAGTAGGTAGTAGGTACCTTAAGTAGTATTGATTCTAGAGTAATGTTTTTCTAGCCAAGAAAATAGTCGGTGTCGATGACACGGTGGGGTGTAAGCCGTATATTTGATAAGGAAAGCTGAAAATAGCTTTAAAAGCGACCTGTATAAACATTTCTCAAACTAGATAATTGTCCCTGCTTTACTTACTCCTAAAGAATGCAGATATTGCATGTAGATTGGATATACCCTAATAAACTAGCACAACAACAACAAAACAATTTAGTTAATCAAAAACAAGACCAATTTTCAAAAATATTGAGACTTAATTACTGAATTCCTGAAAACTCATTTCCAAAAACCTTACAGTGTATACAGAGCGAAATACTATTAGTAAACAAAAATTCAATGCAATCCATTTAAGTAACATTATTTCAATAATAACCTACCTTCTGCCTTAATTTACAACAATTATATGTAGGTATGCATTTATCCTATACATTTCCATTAAGCAATATGGATTCGCATTTCGCATTAACAGGCGATTAGATATAATAGCACACACAAAAGTAAAGTAAATGAAATTCGCCGAAATTACATAGAATACAGGTAGTGGATGCCTGTGGTGAGGTGGGCTTCAATATTCCGTGGCATAAGTAACAACCTCACTGCTATCATTAGTTTTCGAGAGAAAAACAAAAGCGATATAGTTAATTTTGCATGCACACGACAGCTATGCTATGTAACTATAATAATAAGCATCCCAAACTAATCTACTATTCATTAGTTAAGGATTGTTGATAGTGATAGCAATTTGATAGGATTCAATAGAGTGTAATCTTATTGTTGTTTGGCAATGTAGTGTGTAGCAGTGCTCTAACCTAACCTAAGTGTTTACTAGACTAAAAACAAAGGACAATAGTACAATAGTGTTCTGTTCTAGTCCGTACTGCTGGGGCTGTACGTACGTTTTATCATCAAGGACTCCTACTTTTCAAAATCGTGCTTTGAGTCCCAAATTCATCAATTCTTCAACATAAGCCAAGATCAAGCTAGCAACTAATTAAACAAAACGCGCTGCCTTCACGCTCTAATCTATCTTTTCATGTTCATGTTTCAAGTTGAGTGTTACTTTACATTTAACTCCTTTTTCCTTTGCTTTGACTACATTATCTCTTTTCATTTATTCTTTGTCATCGTCATCGGGGGAGTTCCAACTTCCAACTGCCAACTCCAAGCCAAACTGGACTTTGTTCTTTATTTTATTCATTTACACATTTCACATTGCAATCCTACTACAGATACTTATATAGTCATAACTTTTCCCTAACTAGGTAAACTTACAACTTCTTTCAATAAAGTAACTTAAACTTCAAAACTAAACTAACACTACTAAACTAGAAATAATTTAAACTTTTCCATTAAAATAATACAAAGCAAAAGAGTAATGCACAACTACAGTAGTATGCACTATGCAAATGAAGTCTTATAAATACATAAACTGAAACCCTTCTTCGCCATGCCATGTGTTAAACACATTTCATTTACAAAGATGCAAAAGTTTGTAAGCATAGCATAACGTAGCGTATCTTGATACAACTAACCTAGTACTCTATATAATTATTTATTCTATCTGTAGGATATACTCCAGTGTAGAATTTAGGTGTAGACTCCAAGATGAAATAAGATATTCTAAACCCAGCCATGCAGACTACATAATATAGACAGCCTTCACTAAAACTTAGGTCGAAGTCTCCCAAAGCCTAACAGAATTCATTCTCATTTTAATATGCTTCAGTGGACATGGAAAATATAAACTAAAGTAGGTAGTAAACTAAATAACAAGTAAATAGTTTCCATGATTGGGCGAACAATTCCTAAACTTGGCTCACTGCTCTCGTTTTCCAACCATGATTTTCAATAGAAGTGTGTAACCATGAAACAATAATATTGTTTACAATCCGACTTGTACTGTACTTATTGCAAATTGCGAAAAGTTAGACTATGCAAAAACTTTACTTTGAATGCACCTACGTGTACAAATACAAAAGCAACCCTGCTCTGCGTCACTTCACTTGTAAACTAATTTAGCTATTTCTATTGTTTATATCTGTAGGAGTAATTTATTTCTGCCTATTTAGTATTTTCATGTAAATTATTGCAATTCACCTAAGGAGTTCACTCCTAAAAGGAACAATGTAATACAATTGTCCTTCTTCATAATATTTGCTCTTTCTAAACTGATCCAGAAAATCTGTATTAATCATTACATTGTTTATACATATTCTTAATCTCTATGCAAGTAATAATAAAAATTGTACGTACCTACCTAAGCAATTAATATATAATCATAGCAGGAGAGTTTAACAATTTACCTTTCAAAGACTGTGTATATTGTGTATTGATAGGCACGCCAATTCCAACTAAACTGTAATTTGCATTACCACACATCAACGCAAGTGCTCTTGGCCCATTCCCTTTTGAATTTTGCCTTATACTTAAGTTAAGTACTCGTAGTGTGTCAAGTGTTATTTATTTGCACATGAACGATGAACGATGAACTTATTATTGAATTGGCAATTGGTAATATTAATGATCCCTATAATATTAGTGCAAAATAAATATACATTCACAAAGGTAAGTAAACTTTGCTAAATTGACGCACCTGGCTTGGCCTGGCCTGTCCCTTTCTGCCAAGGTTCATGATACACACGAATTTCATAACATAGCATTTGCATACGGCATAGGTACACAAAAGGTACCACATTCACGAAGAGCGATTACTACTATTACTATAACTATTACTATTACCCCATCTCGGAAAATAATAGCAATCATAACAAAACTGAAAACTATTATCGAATATCGATCAATAATAATAAACAGGCAATCCCCTGCCAATTTTAAGTTAATGCGATTCGTTCAGTCACATTATTATTCATCTTTATAATGTATTAGATATTGCATCTGAAGATTGAAGTCTGTAGCTATAGCATGCAACAAACACACCATTTAACTTGCATCTATAACGACCAAACTAAACTACCAACTACCAACTACCTCACTCATGAAAATACCTGATATGCTAATGACATACGTCACCATCAAAGAATAGTCATGAAATAGAAGTTATTGTACCTGGTCTGGTCTGGGCTGCATAATAATATGCATATGATATTACCTTTACCTATACCACATGCATGTACATATACTTAACAACAACGTAAATGGTAAATACAAAATGCAATTACCTTGTGCTGTTATATACTAACTACGTACGTACTACCAAAATTATTATGTATACTACTGATGTGTTTGTATTTTGTTCAAATAAACTCTGAGGACTATACCTACATATAAGACTTTAGATCTTTTCGAATTATAAGGCACACCACACACAACTTTGCAAAATGTTTGCAATTTAATTTGCACAGTGCAAACTGCAAACGCTACCAACTACCAACAATATATTTACTACCTTCTGTCCTGTCAATTACATGCACCATGCTCTTTGTGCATTTAGCAGGTATTCTCTTTACATAAGTAAGTACGACGTATTCTGGCTTTGTCATGAACAATAGATTATATTTTGCTTAGATTAGTGATTTTAAAGGTTTGTGTGTTTTTATAGGAGCGTACTATAAGTACATAGATTACACGGCTTGAACCGTTTGTCTTTGATCGCTCTTGTTAAGGTACTTTTTGAACATATCAAGTAAAACTACATTTATATTAAACTCATTCATTTGAATTCGCTTAAGATTATTACATTGAATGAAATGGCAATATAATAGAAACACAAGTCACGAGGTTGGCACATGCAATCTCCCAGGCTGGTGCTTTCCTATACAATAGAAACAAACGGGCATGGCATGCATGGCAATGGTTAAATGGCTATATAATGCATGTTAAAACCAAACCAAACCAAACCAACCAACCTTAACTTATACTCTTGTAAGTAGTTAGTTGCTTTATGATAAATGTACCTAATACTCCAAAGCAACGCCAAAAACAAAGTGGAAGTCAGGCCGAGTCACTTCAAAGCAAATATTAGAATCTATCCTTACTAGTAAATACGTACTACAGATATGTATGACAGACTGTCTCTCATTTCATATCACTCTACATATTTAGAACTGAAAGTACCTACTCATTCCCCGTCCTATCTATGTATACTACTGCATACGTCTAGTCAATCAATAATCATGATAATTTCATTAGAAAACTCCCTCCTTCGATCACTAAGACATGCGGTACGTACATGTAACTGACACAAGCATCACACAAAATTACTATCTGGCGGATACAACTCAGTCAGACTGCTTAATTCTACTAAACTACTATTCATAGCCGTCCTTTTCCTATCCAATTAGAAGTCTACTTCGTTTGAGGAAATGTGTCTCCTGCCAACTAACAACTAAACAAAGCTAGCTCCTATATGTACCTTTATGTACATTTATGTTTAGTAATTTGCTACGTGTTAATTCTCTAATATAAAAAATTCATTTAGAAAAAATCGAACTAATAAGAGACATTTTCAGTCTAGGTATAGGCACTAGTATTGCTATGTAAGCTTATTACGTGAATATTATAGTCGTACTATAAAAACAAAACTACCTTATATTTACTAGAATCAGAATCTTATTATGTGTCATTGGTTGTGCTTTACTGACTTAATGACATGACAAGGGATGTATTTACTTTGAATCTAAATGCAAAATGCAACGACATAAACTACCAGCTACCAAATGGTGTGATGTGAATTTAATTGCTTGCCTGCCTTGAGTCTGTGACTTGGAGCAAGCAAACGATTGACAAAAAATGAATTGCTAGGTCACTCACAGGTAGAAATAATCTTGTTAATTAACGCAATGAATGTCAAGGGCCAAGAAGGAGGTCATGTAGGAAGCTTGGAAGCTTTGCTACAAATATTGCTTATATAAACACACAAATATTATGACTCATATGTATTACTATGTGTTAATGTATACATATTCATTAAGCAGACTATATTGTACTAGCTTATAAATGAAGTGTGTGTAGGACTTTGTCACAAAGAGTCTTTTAGTGCAGTGGATAAACTATCAAGTTCCTTGTCTGGAAGTTGTTTGAGATGACTGATGAGTCTTTTAATAAACAGATGAGAGGAAGGAAGCAAAGAGCGACTTGACTTGGCTTGCCTTCAGGAATTGCTTTGATGGAACTAGCTTCCGACTACACTACTAAGAGTATAAGATCAAACGAGCTTTCAGCATAGTAATGAATTATGAAGGAAATTTTATATTGCATATTATTAAAACGGCTTCTTTAACCGGATAGCACAGGTTGCCAAAGTGTAGCCATTTTTTATATGCTTAAAATCAACTAACAGACACTACATCAATATTTGTACTCAATTTGATTGTTTATAAAACATTTGAGCAGAATATCAGAACATTTTCTGCGCAAATTATTTTACAGAATAGGACATTAGCTTGTCATTTCCACAGAATTTGTTCTGCTAATTTTTTTCAACGAAAAGCAAATGTGGGCTAAATTGACTCATTCTAAAGATTGAGTTAGTTTAATGAGCGAATTCGCAGATTCGCACAAAATTCTGCACGAAATTGGCATTGGAATACTTATACATAAAAAATCATCAGAGGAGAAATCTGGATATAAGTTTTAATTAATAATTTAATTTTGAGTTTGAAAAAAATTACTGTACCTTCTAAATGCACGTTGGATTACTAGTGCTGCGTCTCTAGCTGGTGGCCCACCATATCTTCTTTCCACAACACCCGTATCTCCGTTCTCCTGTAAATAAATTAAGAAATTCATATTTAGTTATCATTATTGCAAACAAATTAGATAATTAACATTTCATGTTCATAATAAATCACAATTCTTTTGCCTCAATCTGTATCCTATCTATTTACAAGGAAGAGATGTAATTTTGCACAGTTTTGAATAAATATAATTTAGCAAATTGCTTTTGCAATGTAATAAATATATTGGCTGAAGATGTAATTGCACTTCATTACATATTTACCTATGTACGTAACGTAAGAACATGAGCCTTGTCTTGCCTTCCTCCAAACAAACAAGTACAGAGTACAGAACCAAACCTGAATTGCATATTACGATAAAGTTCATATTACCAATTACATAGTAGCAACGATGTCAAGATCCTTTGCAAGATTATGTTGTGTTAAATATATTGCATATAATAATAAGTCACCACTCTACTCTGCTCTGCCAATTTCACCCTTCGAATATCTAATTTACATTCTCAGAGGATATCCCTATCAAGACAAGTCAGCTTCTCTAGATTTTACTTTCCATTTGCTTTAGTAAATAGAAACTAAATTGCATATGGTATAAGTATATGCATGAGTATGTAATTTGTCTGGTGTGCTCTCACATATTATCTTCAACTTCAGATAAACACATGTAACACTGAGAGACGAGAGATATTACTGTTGCAAAAAATTAGTGTAAAATAATTTTCATAACCGCCAACACTTCTAAATAGAAGAGACAGACAGGCATGTCATATGAATTCATTCATTCTAATATTAAAACTTTTAATATCTCATTTAATTATCATGGAAGCCTTGGGACCTTATAAAGCTTCGGGTTACATGCAAATTACAATACAATACAATGCAACGCTCAATTATAATTTTTATAAAGAAATCTCATTTAATTGAGATTAAATTCATTGCTTGCACATTGAACTCTAGGCCCGGGGCAAAAATACTCATTCATGCAGATTTAATTATCGTCAGGATACTTAAATGGTATTGTATTGGTTATTTTATGACTACGTTCATAACAATAAAAGCAAAGAGTATGCATTAGACTCTCTCACTCCTCACTTTAGATAAACGGTCGCTTTAGCATATTATTACGCTTACTTTTACACACAAACAAAAAATCATGGGGAAAATTTCCACTACTTAATAAATCGGAAACCTACCATCTGAATACTATAAACAATATTGTAATATATTTTGTGAAATATAAATATGTAAACGATATTTTGATTTCCTGGAAGATGCTTTGTAAAGCTAAGTATTAAAAGCTCTTCAAATATCATGGGAATTCCTCTAGTATATCTTCCAGCCTCAACTTATGTAAATAGTGCTTAATTTAAAATACAAATGAATAGAGCATTTACTTAGATAAGTACCTTCGTCTTTCTCCTGCAGAAATAATCCTACACTAGCCAGTGCAAAAAACACTTTTGCGAACTACACTTGAAATATTATACGTTATTAAAGAGCTGTCAGGTTATTTCCGTAGTATAATTCCAGAATGAATCGTTTCCATTAAAATCTGGAGAAGAATTAGATGAGGGATGAGGGGAATAAAGAGATCAGGCTACCCGCTTTGTTTCACTTATGAAATAACTCTACACTTTCCAGTATAAAGTACACCACACACACGATACACAGATATCCAGCAAACTGGAAGCTCTTGACTCAACTGCAGTAAAGTAAGTAGAAACTATGGAGAAATATTTCCTCAAAAGCAAAGCCAACATATATTCACGTTATACACTGTAATGCAATAGTGACTTTTCATATCACACCAAACCAAAGCTTCTAGTGATAAATCTGCTATCTTATCTGGATCATTAGTTAGAATACAGATAGAAGAGACCAGAGCCAAAGCAGTCGAGTTGAGTTGAGTCTACTCGAGTAGACTTTGCTTCTGTTTTATCAATTTATATTTCCATAATCTTAATAATGTAATGGATGGCCATAAGGCAACTTTGCTATGGAGTTTGAGTGAAATAACGCTTTTCTCAGTCTTAGGACTGCACTGCACTTATTATTATTACCTCCCTCCCTACTTAATTTAATACGGACATACTTCTTCAATATATTTAATATCTCCACGTAAAGTATTATCACACAGACCACATTACATTATTTCAGGAGAACAATTATGTGAAATATTTATAAAGGAGGAAAAAAGGCACTGTAACGACTATAAGTCATTAATGGCACTATATTATGCTTACTAAGTACTACCGCAACCTATTGTGTATGGAAAATCACAACTTATTATGTATTACCATTACCTAGTAGGTATTTATTTTACTATCTCGGTATTCCCTAGACTTGAATTCACACGGTGTACCTATTTATACACAAATACATCGAGTTAGCGTTTAAGCTTGGAGTACTTACAATGTAAATGTAAAATGTGGAAATATAAATATGGTTATCGTGGTACTGTACTGGTATTGTAAGAACTGTAAGAATTATTCTTATTACATACTTTAGGTAACTCACTCTGCGAACAGCTGAATTGAACTGATGTGAGAAGAGCAAACCAAACCTTAGGAACGCAAAGCCACTGAACAAACCAAACCAAAGTGTTAAACTAATCTTCTTCTTGTGAAGACACATAATATTCCATACAATACACTATAGGGATAGTAAAACCAAGTCAACTCGAACTTGACTTAACTCAAGAGGCGAAACACACTACATACTTTACTTTACTTTACATACGGATAGGATATATGTATAGTGTTAGCTTACGAAAGTAAATTCCCATCTCGAAACTCAACTCAACTACTTACTACGTCATCACATCACAAAAACATTAAACAACAAAAGTTGTAGCTTATAACTGGCTGGAGTATTGTACAATTATAAAGACAATCCAGTTGAGAATATTAACGAGATATAGTATAGTATTCCTTACAAATACTTATAAGGATTATAAGGAACTTCTGCCATGTCTTATGAGTATGACTAATATTTTTCTAATCAGCAATTATATAACAAAATCTAGTATGGAATGAACATACAAGGAACGTCAGCAGTAACTAAACCACATACATACATAATATGTATAGTAGTACCTAGAATGATGATGCTGTTCCTGATTCTATCTTTACTGTACTAGGTATGTAATTTTTGATTTTGACTCTCACTCCATGTGAATGTGAATAGTTGATGTGATGTGAACATCAGTCTGTCTTCTTTAGCAAAAACTTAATAAGTAGCTGATTCAACATATACATATTACAAAATAGTAAAGTAAGGGAAGTTTTTACTTAGGTAAGTGAGTAGTTATCATTACGACCTTCCCAGTTCCCAGTAGTAAAGGAGAAATACAATACCCATAGTATAGTGAATTGAATAAGTACTGACAAACAAGTCATCTACTGAATTGAGTTTGAGCAGCCCATAATATCCATATTCCATACATTGCATTGCATCACTATAGAATAGGAGGACTGTTAACTCCAGCCATAAGTAAGAGTACCAGTACCAGGAGTCTTCTTTCATCTCAACAAAACCTAACGAACAACTTAACTTAACTTCATCATCATATGAGGTTAGTAACAGAGAAGTAGCTAGCAACAGAAAAAATATGCTTTTACAACCCATCTGAGATTTACACTTCACAGAAAGGGTAAAGTCAACTAACGTACGGATTTCTGACGAAATTCAACAAGAAAAACAACCACTCTAGTGTAAACAGTATATAAACACCAAAATTGTCGATACAATAATACATACTACACACGAACAATCTCTTCAATATCTTTGCTGTTTTGGTTTTGGCATTCGTTGGGCAATCTTAGAGAAAATTCAAGGGTATGCATAGTGGTCAGCAAACTAGTATATCATTTTTTGACATGACATTGGCAAGGTTTTATTATATCTGTACGAAGCCAGGCAAAGTCAAGATATCTACCTACTACCTACCTACAACCTACCTATACGCTATACGGTTTCTTAGAATCAAAACAGGATTTTAATTCAATCTTACTCAATAATTCCATTAAAGCTACATACGCAAACTATATACATAACAGATCCCTCCCAACAGTCACTCAGTCTGCTGTACACTTTTAACCGTTTACCATTTACAAATTAAGGACGCCTTTAGCTTGGCGTTGGCTGTGGCCTGGCTTTGGCTACTGTGTTGCTTAAATATTCACTATTCGTTGCATAAGAACCAAAACAAAGAACTGCCATA
>JAQFYC010005963.1:0-13148 GCA_034694165.1 Tomocerus mixtus | reverse complement strand
AAAACTTCGTCCGAAAAATAAATACATCGTTTCGGCTCGTATCTATCGAAACCGATTCGAAATTATGATCACTATCTAGTACCTGCCTATGCATAATAATATTTACAGAAAAGAGTTTTCTCCCTACTTTCCCGAACTACAAATTATTATGAATTAATCAATGTGATGACCAGCTGGTTTAACTAATCGTAAGTTCAGAGGAAGCAGTACCTGATTATGGATGGTCAAGTCAAAATCATTCCCTGTCTTACTTATTATTTACAAAGTAACCATTTCAACAACGAGAGTAATGTGAAACTGAATCTTGCTAGCAAACTGCTTCCAAAAACAATGGCAAGGTGTATAGGTATGCACATTAAATGGGAACCATCATTTCGTATGTAAATATAGTATGATAAATGTATACCTAAACGCTATGCTATGTAAATAGTACTTCGAATTGTTCAAAAATTAAAAAAAGGTTATAGAGACCAAAGAGTTTAAGAGTCTGTGGTCGGCGTAGAGATACTTTTCCAGATGCCTGGGGGTGGGGCTATGTGTAAAAGTCTGCTTTGTAGTTTCTTGGAAGAATAAATATTCCTGATGCCTGCATGTGTCACTACAGTGCTAGTTTAGCTGACCACAATAATTCAATGGAATGTATTACAGCATGTATTTAGTATTAAATTTTCATGAAGCCTCACAGTGCCCCAGAATCAAGGGTATAATTGATGATCTAATTTAGCACTGAACGGAAAATGAACATACAGTAAAACTTTATCATACTTAATGAGTCATCGTCTGGAACGGCAGACGGACGGACAGACAGATAGATCATATAAAGTTGTAAAGTATTAATTCGTTTTACAACTTACGAATTAACCTTATTGCGTGTTGCAATATCAGTAGCCTCCTATCTTTATCAATTCTAACAATAAGTGAGGTATTTATGCAATTTTTAAATATTTATATAATTATGAAATATAGTAGATGAAACAAAAAATAGGAGGAAGCCATTTTCCGATCCAATGGGTATTGCAAACAAAATATATAATACTATAAACTTGAGAGAGCAAGAAAAACGTATCTACTGCACGGAGAAAGCAATTACAGCTGGAAATAAAGTTACACTTAACACTTTCTCAAAATACCTCAGTTACATTAAATTTAATTTAAATTAGTGACACTTACTCGGCAACTCACTGCCCTCTGAAACATTTTCGAATCCCGAATGTACTAAAATATTAAGAGTCTACTCACATACAGCACACCTATCGAAATATTTTAGCACATACAACCAGGTACTCCAACGATTTTGACATCTTAATTTCCTATTATATGAATCAGCAGTGTGCATCGGTAAGTACATACAATGTATACGCTTCCATACTCTGTAGAGACTGAGAAAGGAAAGCTGTTCAAATTGTAAGTTCAAAGACCCAACGTGTCCAACGTAACGGCTCTATATACATTTTTACATGATGCATGTCTTTAGACAGCCTACTTATCCAAATCGTTAGCCATTGATTGGCATTGACTACTTTTTATAGTAAACAACAATGTACATGTTAATTGTTAGTTCAGTAACACGTTAGGAAGTCAAAGCATATCTATAGCACTCATTTTAATACAGGAAAAGTATACTTAATACTAAATTACAATGTATTTTTGGATTAATGACCAAATGGTTTGGGCAATTCGTTGTTATTGCAAAGTATTGTTAGCAGTCCCAAAAGGTAAGTTACGTATTCACACTGTGTTGTAAGAAACGAAATAAGTAGAAGTAGAGAGTAAAGGGTAAATGTCGATGCTGTAAGAATTGTAAAACATGCAATGTGCGAGTTGGCAAAGTTGTACGTGCAATGTCGCAAGAAAATGCTATTTATTACATTACAAAGTTGGAAAAATGTAACGAAAGTGGAGACCAGAATAAAATATTGTAGACGGACGTCGGTCGTCGTATTGTGAATGAATAGAATTTCAATCGATTTGTCTGTCTCTACGCACCAATGATATGTAGGCACTCACGACCCACCAATTCGCATTTTTAGTATTTAAAACTTAAACATATCTGTATCATATCATAGCTGCGAAAATTAAAAAATTCTGAGCATCAATTCTATATTATATTAATTCTGTAATTCTATATAAAAGTATGTTAGCAGAAGTAGAAAGTCATGCTCCTCAGTAATTCTAACAATGCTCATGGCTCATGCGTTGTTGTTGCTGGCCCACTCTTGAGTGTTTGTGTCGTAGGAATCAATTGACTCCAATCAATATCACAGATAAATACATAATTTTGGTCTATGGAGCACAAGAAGAATAACTGCCTTAAATAACTGACAAGACAACACTACTTCTGATTACTTATCATCAATGGACATCTGCAATATTCTGCCTACGTAGAAATGCAAGATTTATTAAGTCAAACCTGCTCCTATTTGTATTGTAAAAGTGGACGAATACCACACCACAAACTACAAACACTGGTCTGCTGAATTGTTGTAGCCTTCATTTGCACACTGTGTGTTGCTTAAGCCTTATCCATCTACCAAGCTACTATATATATCTGTAGCTAAACACGTAGCCTGGTAAAATAGAGCTACTTACAACTTACAGCACATCGCTAATAAATAAATCCATTAATAGAATATTGATTGGCCTTACTCGACGAATCATCAATCCAATTCTCCAAATCGGCAGATGTATTGCGTAGCTACATAGGTTCCTTTACTATAAAATATGTAATCAAATCATAGTTTAAGCGGAGAACTGGCAGAAATTCAGTGATATTAGGACGACTGGCTGGCTTCCCCTTAACAACATCCAGTTCTCAATAACCTGTATACGGATATATGTACTAGCTCTACACTTGCCCTATTTTTCTTTAGAAACGATACGCTATAGCGTAGTAGCATTTCTATAGCTGAAAGCTGACTATCCTCGGTGGCTGGGCTATTGACAATCCACTCCAACAAAATAAAAAGAAATGAATGAAATCTACGAACAATTCCAACTTTACAAAGAGCGCTTCGAAAATTGAATACTTAATGATGATATAATTACTTTAGATGATGGATATTGATAATGAGGACTATACCTGATGTCTCACTATACTAGTGTGTAGTTTTCTTACTTAATTCTGACGTTATCTCAATCTACATGGGCTGGCTGCATATCAACGGGAATTAACCTGAAAACTTGTCTTCCACTTTCCCGTTCTAGCCTAATTTATACGCCCAAAGCTACCAATTACCCGCAAAACTGTGGATAATCATCTAAATACCCAATTTTTAGCTACATAATATACTACACAGCGATGGTTTCTTAGAAGAAAAGTACATCGGCAGGTTTTATATAATAATTTGTAATCCTTACACTTAGAGTATGGTAAATGGTAGGTCGGTACATAGGTTAGTTAGAAAGTAGCGGTGGAGTAACGACTGACTGAATTAACAATGGTAATTCAAAAACTCTGATTGATTCATAATACATATTTATGAAAATATGTTGTAAGTACGAATGCTGACTGGTTGGCGTTTGCGGAACTCCTTTTTGAGGCTGCTGGAGGGACGGGTCGTGCGGCGTTTGTTAAAGCGGGTTTTAGGATAGAATTCATCATTAAACATTAAAGTAGGGTAATAGGTATAATATAGTACATACATTGTGAACTACTGTACTTATCGTTGAGGATACAATATATTTATATACAGTATTAGTGCTAATACATATACTTACAAAGTAGTAGATGGTAAAGTGGTAAGTAAGTCAGTAGCAGCTGGATTTAGGGTTTATCGGTTGGTTTTGGTTCGCTTTGGGTTGGGGATTCACTGGGTGGCTAGACTAGTGGCTGTGCATTACTATTCACTATTAGTGATATCTTAGAATTGACTTATTAATTAGTTCAGAGGAGGAGTCTCATGCAACGACAGAGTCCAGATGGGACAAATTGTCAACTGAGAGAAGAATGAGCGGAGCAGATGGACGAAGTGGAGGGGGGGGGGCAATTGGCACTACTGGCTACTGGGAAGCTTCAGGAGCATAATGCATAGGTGATTAGATAGGCGGGTACTCAAACTTATTTGTTAGTACAGATAAGTACCTAATTATAGTTGGCAGTAGATTGCGTACATAACACAGGTAGTTACGTAAGTAGAAATAAGTATGAGACTACTAATATAGGGATAATTTACATTGCGGCAAGAAATTGCCATTGCAAATCCATTGGTATAATAAATAGGTATTTTAGATACACTACATACATTGAAATACATAGCATTAATATACAGTAGTACAGTAAATACATACATTGGTACTAAGTACACGGAATTGATCTCTATTCTATTCTTTAGTCACTTACTACACAATGGGACTACTTTATTCAACTATTTACTACAGAACAGACTCAGGAATACAGATTATTCATTACAATATAGGTAAATGGGTAGGTAGTACAAATATAAGACTAGACGAGTCACCGCTAGATACTAAATTGAATGGTAGAGTAGATAAGATACCCATTATGCGAGAGATAGGGATAAGTATAAGGAGGAGGAGGAGGGCTACTGTAACTATTTAACCTTAAGTAATATACTACATGTAAGTACTAAATTGACACTAGAACTACTTAAATCGGTAAACCGAGACAAAGCAAGCGAACACCTTAAAATTACACTCACCTTTCGCACTGTCGTAATGTCCATGAGGCTATGATCCATAGTGACACCATAAACACCAGCAAAACTGTTCCCGGACAGATCGTCATCAATGTCTTCAGAACAAATCTGCGCACACACATTAAACTTAAATGTCAGTGCGACTTCTCTAGTTTAGAATTACTATATTGTACTCGTACTATATAGTTAGATGCTACAGATAAATGCTTAAGAAGTGTTAGTGTTAGTTGTTGTGAATACCTGGTGTTAAAATTGATACGATTAAGGGCACCTATACTTCTTGAAGACGCATCTGTAAAAAGTTTCGAATGTAGAAGCATAACACGGCATATTAAATACAAACGGAGAAACATTGGAAGGCTGAGTGCGACATCGATTGGCACCTCCTGTACACACATACACACACAAGGAAAAGGTTTAGTTTGCATTTGCATTCTCTTAACTTACACGTTGCGTTGGCCGAATATTGTGACTAGACTAGGTAACTGAAATGAAATATTAAGATATTTAACCTCGGTTTTAAGATCACCACCATGATTGGCTACTTTAGTAGTCCAAATAAAATTATATTTTCCAGGCACAGGATGTACAGCGCAAATAGCTAATTCAAGTCCTATTTGAGCCATTCTCTGCCACGTCATTGCGATTCGCCAATCGTCGGCACAATTGTCAATCATGAATAACTGAAAATCATAATACAGTTAGAAAAGACTTACTTTCCTATATCTATTTGCGTATACTATTTATATTCTTTTGTAGGACCATACTAAATCTTTTATGGGCAATAAGTAATTAGAATTAATTTTCTAATTAATAGGGTAATGGGACGGAATATCCTGTGCGACAGAAAAGCCCGACGACAGATACGGGTCGCTCTATCTCTTGGTCTTCTTTTCCATGGCACGACATATTATTACGTCATAGACTCAATTAATACCTACTGGTCAACAATTATTTATCCAAAGAAGTTACTAGGGTCAGAATACATTCGTACTACCTAACATGCATTTATAACATACGCTGCTTTCTTCTACGCTATTCCAACTTCATTCCGTTGGGAACGGAAATGTAGGGACACTACACAAGTTAAAATATAATATACCTAAGGTACCTAACCAAAGAATAAAACCCGTTAGGATTCCTACAAAGCAATATTTGCTTCGAGTTGTAACAAGAAACTCAAAGGACTTACTTGTACTTCCAGAGCATGATATGCAACAATCAATCCCAACAATATTAATGTAGAAACAGATATCAAAGTTTTTAATGCTGTAGAATAGAATGACGACTGAAATTAAAAAAACAACATGATATTAATGGTCACTGCCACAGTCACATTGTTTTTATTGGTACGTGTTTATTATTAGTTACGCAAACAAACTGTCCAGGACACAGAGAAGATATATAGCGACAGATTTATGCACATATCGTAATACTGTAAGGCCATAAGGTGGGATGGAGTCTTAAGAATGATTCATTTCATTATGACACCACACCATCCCATAGCACTCTATTAGCAGCTTTACGGTATTATTGTATATAAGCATTAAATATATAATTTAAGTACCTTGTCATAGACTCCAGCGGATGAAAGCTCATTTTCCATAACCATAAAACCGATGCCAATCATTCCCATGACTAGAGCATAGTCTGATATTCTTTTCCGCTTCTCAAAAAGCGCTTTCCTCCTTCCAAGTCGGTAGCCCACGTTGGGCTTTTGTTTCCCTAAAGAATCAAAGTCTTCCTTTCAATTACGCAATACTTATATTTCAGAGTCTTGCAGTCCATGTCCCTCCCTCAGGCTTATTGGCGTTGGCGTTATTAAATAATATTGACCGATATGTCGACTTAATACCTGAAGCTATGAGTGAAGGAGTTTTTCGTTTTTCTTCTGTGTAGCGAGGGAACTCGGCGTGCACGCCCACCAAAGCCCCTTCTTCCTCCCGATTACGGTCCGAGGATTTCATCGTGCCCGGGATGGAGAGTGTGGACACTGGCTTCCGCAGCTAAAGGGTCAAGGGCACATGCACATCCAAAAATATTAATTAGTGAAATTAACGAAAACTTTCTCCCTTTCCGTCTTCTCGTTCGTCTGCCTGCCAGCTGCCACCACTCACCCACCGTCACTTGATCGGAAATTCTATATCACATCATCTCATCTCCTAATGAGTGAGTAGACGCAACAAATAAAAGGAATATGCCCAAGGCATATGTAATATGAACATAAGGCCATTATTGGCCTGGAGGTGTGTGACAGTGACAGTGAGTGAGACGGACTGAACAGGAGATTGTACGTGATTGAGAAAGTAAGATAATATGAGCCAGTGACATGTTCACAAACAAATAAATACAAAACAGTAATAAATGTTTAAGTAGCTCTATTCTATCATTTAAGTATACGTATTACTTGTTATTAGCTAATCAACAAACAATTAAGTACTAGCAAGCAAACGGAGCATTTAATATGCTCTACAATTGACAATATATCTATGTCTATGTGACAAGTATATGTAACTAAAGTATCTAAACAAAAGGTAAATACTACTATTGATACATGCACGCTACAGTACGTTTCAATCTTATGTAGCAGTGTATTGTGTGTGTGTCTACCAAAATGTGTGCGATTATTGATATCAATTTCAGGCTAGAAAGTATGCATTTATTCTGCAAGCATCTACGGTGTGCAAAATAGAATCATGGTTGATATGAACTAGGCATATACAAATATAATATGTAATAATGTCATGATAATTGACTCTGATATCGGCAGGTCTCTGCTATTAGTGGTGTTTTTGCTTACTTGAATACTAATTTTTATTTCATTACGTGTATATGAATGGCATAATACTTTGATTGTATTTTGGCATATTTAGTATACAGTTATGCATACTTTATATAAGTTTCGTAATGGCGGTCCAGAATTAATGATCAATCGATTTATTTAATCTGAGTACTTAACAAATTCGGAAGTACTAGGTAGTATTCTACACTTCTCCGAAACCTTATCAGTGTTAGTACAATAAAAGGATGTATCATCATAATATATTGTCTCACTGTGAGTCAGTCCCGTAACGCTCTCCTCCATGTTTAAATATTAATTTTTCATTATGTTTTGACTTATCGACTTTTCCGGGATTGCGACCCAGCCTGTCCTCTGACAGGGTGTCTAACATAGAGAGACCAGTACGAAGCTTGTATTGAATCGTTAATTGACACATGAATAAATCACACTCTATTCTATTAGAACTATTCTAATTGAAGACAAAATTTTGGAAGATAAGGTAACACATTGCTTAATGTAACTTCTTTCTACTAATAATAGTAATAGCATTATACAAAAGGACCACTAGACACTAGAATTGAAAAGAACGCATAAAAGCTACCAAACCGTTAGTCATCACAAAGGCAGATATAAATGTCAGATCAAAAGAGCGAAAGTATTGCAAAAGTTGGCTCCAAATGAAATCTTAACTGGAGCATGAGCCATTTAATTGCGTTTACTTACATTAGAGTACAATAGAGATTCACTATTACTTATATGCATTGTAGGCTTTGTAGGTAGTAGTGTTGTAGTACGTAAATAAACACATGTACATGATGGCAATGCAATGGCAGGCGATTTCACAGCATCAGCACTACTCTGCTATACTAATGTGCATGGCAGAGGAAGAGAAAGAAGCACAGATTATAATAATTCTTTCAAAAATAAACACAAGACGTAATAATATGTAAGGCAACTAAAGTACTACCTATTACAATTGAGCGAAGATAATAAATAATTTAATTTTTGCACAGCTTTTACATTGTAATTTACAGCTTTCACATTTATAAAACCGGAAGCGAGCTACGCGTGTTTGATAATTTATAATGTAGGATCGATAATATACCGTATCTAGTACAAAAATGTATGTATTTATATGGCAATTTGTTGTACATGTATCCGGGATATACTGTACATACTATGGTTGGCCGGCACTCTACATTAAGTAGCCAAATAATACTCAGGTGTGGACATTTTAGCTGTTTATTTAGAATGCACCATACCAACCGTATTTTAAGTTATCCTGTGTGCAACCAAAGTCTCATAAACTGTCACTGTAAATATACAGAGTGTATTCTTTATGAATCATGAATCATAATAAGCACAATATGAAGTTACGTATTTAGTTCAATGGAAATAGTCAAGTTAATATTTATTTGATAATGCACTGAACTGGTTGAGTCGACTTTGCAGTACAGGCAAGTACAATACAGTAAGCGAGTAATGTATTTATGCAATAAGTACTGAAGCTAATTGAGAAAAGAGTAAATAATAGTTGAGAAAGAGAGCGAGAGGGATTTTGATTCTAGAATCTAACAATAAGTAGTACAGAGCAGATATAATTGTATAAGCAACAGACGACTAAACAATATTGCAAGTGTTAAGCAGAAGGCAGGAATATACGTCCATTGATTGAGTGAAAGTAAGTAAAAACAGCTTGTTGTATGTATAATGCGTAGTTATGTGTCGATGAGAATGAGTTTAGAGACACCTTAATGATTACGTGTATGTATTTACATAGTACAATTATTTGTATTTGGTATTTGAGTAGAAGAGAGTCGGAAGAAAGTTTACCAGAGCGGCGACGACACTTTTGCTCCTTTGGACGATTCTGACCGAAGGCACAGAGTCTCTGTTGTTCGAGTTGGAGGTGATGCCTGAGTACAAACATCTTTGCTCCACTTCCATCACTCTCAACTTCATTCACATAATCACAATCATCCTCAGGCAGGGGACTCAAGTCACCGCACACAATCAATTATTCCTCTACGATTGGCAGACCACGCCGTTTCTCTCAATTCAATTATTATAAAACATTTAAACTATCCTTTTCAAAAACTAAGAGGACTCTTCCAATACATTCCAAACAATTTAATCTCTAATTAAGTAATGAAAGAAATGTGCACAACACCTAAGGCCTTTGATATAAATTATTATTTCAGTAGCTGTAGACACAACATGTAAATGAGTGGTATCTGTATTATTATGGTCACTTAGGTAGCTGCACTATTGTATTCACATTCACATTCAACTTAGGTAAGATTTTTGCAGCATCTATATACATACAATGCAGTAGATGCGATTAAAGATCTAAAAAACGGGAACCTTACAAAATTAAAAATAACTGACAATCTAATCCTTTCTAGACACTAGAAGAGATTACTTTGAGAATGAGCTGCTCAACTTAGTACCTATATGTTTGACCTACATTGTCCATATAACAAATATGTGGAAAATATTGAGATTTCAAAAATGCAGGCTGCTATGCTAGTTCACCGCACATAACTGTCCCCTCAGTCAACAGACGTCCTATTAATCTTCATAAAAGTGTCACAACGGGATAGAAACACTCAATTCTCCATAAGAACAAAATGTAGTGCACTAATTTGGAGAAAGTAGTTTTGGAGTGATGGCTCCAGTATATTGTGTTCTCTGAGGAGTACGTAAGACATACGACAGCCTTAAGAAAATTGACAACTTACAACCTTTATTAAGTGATTAGAAATTATTAATTCATAAGCACCTTTGCTATTAAACTGGGTTAGTGGAGAATTTTGAGACTTATTCGTTCACCCTCCGCGAGTTTCTTTTTACTTTTTACTCAACCACTTTCAATTGGAGAGGGCGAGGAAGAAAACAGCACCATTGTGACAACAGAGGAAGGTTTTGACCTCGAGGATGAAGGTGAGAGGTCGTAATTATGAATTAGGCTGAGAAGATGTCCGTGAGTGAGAGGAATTCTATTCGAAGGGGAGGGCGGGTATGAGAAGATGCGGCGATGGAAATATGGAACACAAAGTCATAACTATTTACAGACGAGTCAATTGAAGTGGCTTTAAGTAGAGACACCATAGAAGAGGACAGATGCACATACATACAATATACCTTTATCCACCTATCACATCTAGTATACCTGCTGCCTGGCCTGCTAGCTATACTTACTCACAAATGTATGTGTATTGTATGCATATCTCAATAGACATTATGGAACGCGTCTACATACTCCTATTAAATAGTTAGTGACTACTGTAGGTTGTATTATCTTGTCTCTAAAGGACGAATTCGAATGCTGGAGTAAATATTATCTAATAATAAATTATATTCTGGCTATACATTATACATCCACACTATTTGTATGCAGGTAGTGGCCTGGCAAAGCTATTTCTATAGGAATTACTACAATATGAGTATTAGGTATTTATATTAAGTACGACAAGTCATATGATCACTTACTATAGAATACATATAGTAGTATGCTCAACATAGGTATACATTTTCACTGATGGAGAAGGAGTCCTAGTCCTGACTCCGACTCGAGTTGAGATTGAGACAGGAGGGGACGAGGAGTATGGCGGGAGGCGACCGAACAGGCAGGCAGAAGATGTGCCCGTGCACTTCCCCGTACTAACACTAACGGAAGGGAGATAAACACTAAATATATACATAAATACTGTAAGTATGATAAGATAAATGTATACTACTGTATATATATATGATAGTACTATCTATACAGTGGATATTACAGGCAAAGTAGAAAAGGCAGGTTCCTGGAATGGAAGGAGCTGGAGAGCGAAGAATGGATAGATATAATAAAGTAGTAGAGAGCATCTTTAAACCGAATCCCGCATTGACTTGCGCTTGTTCTACAGAATGAGTCTCGAGTGCCCATCGGATTTGGTCGGAAGATGTGCTCCCCATTTTGACTGTGAGCCTCGGTTTCCCCTTGTACCCGCCACACTCTTCCTCCCGCCGCCTAACTCCTCCTCAGTTATATCTTCTGTTCTGAATCCTTTCAATACATTTCCCCAACATAACATAACTCACACTGAAGGCTGCCTCTTATTTAAACACGAACTAACAATAAGTTAGCATTAATTATTAACTGATACATTTTCAGTAGCTATGTTAAGCTAGTCGAGTCGTCCGCATTTCTTTTATCTAACTTTTGTGTGTACTAAACTAACACTTTCAACTCCCAACCCAACTATAAGTATAGGCGTTCAATTAACGAGACACACAATCTATCAATAATCTATACGCACAATTAACAAGCATACATGAATAAATATATATATATATAAGTATATATGAATGTGTCATAATATCTGTAAATCATATCGTTTAGTTATTGCATTTTTCATCAATTTTCATTCGGACAGTCCCTAGGCCACACTCCATAATGTAACCAAATACATAAGGTTTGGGTAGCCTTGTAGTCTAAAAGGTACAACTAACTTTTTGGCCAACTTACTACTACATCTTCTTAGTTAAATCTGAAAATAGGTCGGCACACCTATTATAGTATAGCGACTAATTGTAAGAGCGGAAACAGAAAATGGTCTTAGGAAAATTTTCTGGTAACCAGAAATTTTCTGCCCCTATATGGCCAGAATCATAGCCATGACTTCGAAACTGTTAGCCTTGAATTAAGAAGTGCTAAATAATTATATTTATTTATGCAATAAGAAGCTTGTACTTTATTTAACACAAAGTAAAGCTTGAAAAAATAAACATTGCAGCCCAGACTTAATGTCTTAAACCCCAACCCATTTATAATACAAAACCCAAATAGGCCCAAACCCACGCCACATTATCATCATTTACACAGCATATCACAAAAACGGGTTGCGTTTGGAGTCGGGCTTACAGCTCTAATAGATATGCACCGTATGGCAAGTTTGTAACAACATTACGAACTTTAAATTCTTGAAAGTATGAAAAGTGTGCTAACTCTAACTCCTGTCGTATAAAATAATTCGCGAGAACTTATAAACAACGACGCAGAAACATTTTATTTCAACATTCTGTTTCACAGCAGCGGCCTAAGAGAACATCAATTAATTCTTGGTAGCCTACTGTTAAGGTAACCGCACAGATGCTGAATGTTCAAGCAAATCGTGGCTTAAAACTGTAATCAAAGTTTACGAGAATGCTTACTACTATTATCTATCACCCAGAACTTTCTTTACTATTTAGTATATAACATACTCCCTGCAGGGCAACTAGCTTTTCAGAGAAGGTAGGTACATATCTGAATATCTGTAGTACATAGGTACTAGGCTACAGTATATGGACATGTAAAGAACAGGAATAAAGATATTTTTAAAAGCGTGTAGGGCAAAAGATTCAAAAGATACCCATCCGATTTTGAATCGTAAAGCTAAATAGTACCATGAATAAATAATACAGTACTGCTAACTAACAATAAGTGTAGTACGTGAGATGTTTAGGTATTAAGTATCGTAAGCAAAATGCATGCCACTTGTCACTAAATAACTATATACACAATTTGTATATACTTACACAATTCACACGGTTAAAGCCTACTTAACACTAATATGTTTTGCTACTTCCATGCATTTAGTTGGTGCATGTAACAATAGTAAGATTAAAATGCAGCGTAAAACGCTAACGTTACAGTTAAATTCTAAAACTTTCTCTTAGCGTTAACG
>JAQFYC010005962.1:0-13152 GCA_034694165.1 Tomocerus mixtus | reverse complement strand
TTCCTAACGTTTCATTTATTTTGTTTACAGTGTCAATGGCTTGGGACATTCGCTCTATGGACAGCATCACACAGATGATAATTGTCACAGATTACCATTCAAATGGATCTTTATATGATCATCTACAGACACATACATTGACAGAAGGTAAATTAACATAGTAGATAAGAAATTTAATCTGAGATTAAATATTTTAATAGGAATTTGAGTTATAATGTTGTGTTAATTGTATTTTTGCAGAAGAAACAATTCGACTGGTGTTGTCTTCAATTGCGGGTCTTTGTCATTTACATTTGGAAGTGGAAGGGAAGCCATACAAACCCGGTATTGCCCACCGAGATCTGAAAAGCAAAAACATCTTGGTGAAAAGCAATGGAGAAACTTGCATTGCAGATTTCGGTCTTGCTGTTTGCTCCATGAGGTAAGAATCTTTTTCATTTGTGATTTTATTCTATTGAGAATTTATTTTGCGATTTTAAGCTAATTGGGTGTAATGGTTTTAAAATATTTTTTGTTTGCTATTCTATAGTGGGGAGAAAGGTGTTGATGTAATGCCAAACATCAAGGCAGGCACAAGACGCTACATGGCTCCTGAGGTTTTGGATGACTCGATGAAGGTCGAGTGGTTTGAAGCCTACAAGCAAGCTGATATGTACTCATTTGCTCTCATTTTATGGGAAATTGGAATACGGTAATTAATTTACTATAATTTAATTGAATAGCTTTGTATTACCAATTTTAGAGAATTTATTCGCCAGTTTTGAGTATTTTTATTACACTTGATTGATTTGACCTTCTTTTAAAATTTTAGATGCTTGACAGTCTCTGGAAATGAGAAATACGAGTGTGAAGACTATGATATACCGTTTTACGACTGCGTCCCTTCTGACCCGTCGTACGAAGAAATGAAAAAGGTCGTTTGTGACCTTAATCTGAGACCAGTAATACCAGAAAGATGGAATAAATCCAAAGTGAGTCTTTTATCCATCCCTTAACATAAATAAATCCGCAAATTTAATTTTTAATGTAACAAGTTTAACTAAACAAAATTAAAATATTAATTAATCCATTTCCTTTTTGCAGTTCTTACGAGAGCTTTCGAAGATAATCAAAGAATGCTGGCATCGCTCGCCACAAGTGCGATTAACTTCATTAAGAGTTAAGAAGACTTTGACCGAATCCCGAGATTTCGAGACACATGTTCAAATTGTGTAGTTTCTATTCTAGATTCTAATTCTCATCAATTATCCGTAGCTATTATACAATAGTAAGCAATACTTAATTACTAATTATCGTTCAAGTTAAGTTGTGCAATGTATTTAATTATAAATAGTATACAAAGCTATAGTTAATATATGCTACTGTATAGACTTTGATCATTGATGGCAATAATAATTTAAGTACTTTTCGTTGAACTTTGAACTTCTATAAAATACCTTAAAACTTAAACTACCTACTTACTTAACGATAAGTAATACAATTAAAATTAACATTAATATAATATAACACGATAAGACTTTGAACTATTTAAATAATTACCTACTATGCATTTTCTGCAATAATTGTCAGCCAAGCCACGAAAGAATGTAATAATCTTTAATTACTTACTGACGTACATACGTAAATAGTCTTACCAGAACACTTACAATTTACAATAGTTATAATTAATATAAACACTCAACTCAGCACAAAAGTAGAAACTTAAATACTATTCTAATCTCTGAAACTGCAATTAGGGCAACTTGCCTTACAAGATACATTTTTATGAAGGTATGAAAATTTATGATTAAGATAACAATAAGCAAAAGCAAATAATTCTCTTACTTAAGATAAGGACGTAATAAAATTGTGATTGTGACGTAATGTGAGTGTAGCTAAATTGTAAGAACAATATTAGAGCAATTAACTTAATTATGCTGGACAGAAACAAGAACGGATGTACGAAAATAGTTAACAATAAGCCAAGTCAAGCTAAAAGTTAAAGCGCAATCTAAAGTAATGCTTATTAGGGACAGTAAAATTAATGGCATGTCGTGATATGTTATGGCGATAAAAATAGTTTGCAATTGCCAGCATTGCATTTCGCATGGTATTGCATTGGTGGAATACCTATGTAGTAACAGGGCTCGGATACTAATGTAAACTACCTAGTATACGTATATACATAATGTCACCAAATTCTTAAACAATTTTGAAAATATGTTTGTTTTTTCATAATATCTTCACTTTATTTACAGAAATTATCTAAATTTTACGAAAGTATTTTCAGATGTTTTGTATTTAGAACGAATATTATAAGAAATACTTTCCAAACAAACTTTTCTAATATATTATAGTTATTTTGTGCATTTTTCGTCTCTTGTCAAAACTTCAAATTATAATTTCCTATTTATTTCCTAATTATAATTTCCAAAAATATTTAAAGAAAGATCCATTAAACATAATCTACCTAGAATGTCCAAAATTCCAAAATTTTCGAAAAAAACTTAAAAAGCTTAAATGGAAATTAATTTTTTCAATAATTAAATATCCGGGCCCTTATTAAAAGTAATAACTATTTTTGTCAACTACCTTAGTCAGCATAACAGTTCTAAGAACTATTTAAGTCCAGTTCAAATCCGTCATGAGTCATAATCATGCCATTCTATATTTAATGTTAATTATAATATCCATCTTATTCACGCGTCTCTATAAATTCTATAAATATAGCAATATTACAATAATATTCTCACTAAACTAAATATAGAATTATAGAAGTTAGAAATCAGGTCATAAATCTACTTTGTAGTTTGTAAGTAACATAATCGCAGGTATAAGGACATAAAGTTTAATGGTAATCACATCACAACATGACGATTGTATTTGTGGCTCTGCTAACCAAAACCAACGTATGACTACTTATGTGACTTTTAGTAGTAGATTAGGTGAGTAATTGCAATAGTTAGCAGTTTTAATCGAACAAAATGAAAATAAAATGATTCCAAGGACTGGCCAGCAACAGAACACAATAAAATATTGCAAATATAGTTAAAACTTATAGCAAAAGGAAAGGGAGACTTTTCACATTACTGTTAGAATTACATTTGTATGATGGGGTGGACATGACTTTTATTATGAAATATGAAAGCGAAGACATTACATTAGATAATACCATTACATATAATCACTATTTAACAGCTTTACTAATTGTGGAATCAAGTGAGATAGTTTGATAGGTACTTTTAAACTTTTAAATTTAAAAGATGCATTTTATTGTTGTCTACACAATTTAAGTAGGTAGCTATCTGTACGTATAACTATGTATTGCAATTTTAACATGAGAGAAAGAATGCCCGTGATAATGGTTAAATATTAAGTTTGGTTTTAAAGAAAATAGTTGTTATTGTTATGTTATGATGATGATTGGGTAAATATTGTTAATTAAGTCTACGTCTTGCGCTGAATTAGATTTTAGATTCGACTGATTTCGTTCTGTGCCATCGAAATGATTACAAATAGAATTGTTTATATTGTAAGAGTTTCAGTTAACATTTTATTTGTAATATTTTGTCCCTTATCTCTCATCATACATTTTTTAAAGAATTTTGGTTTTAAAATTAAATGCTCTCTGATTTTAAAGTAACTTGACATTTGACATTGACACCGATATCACTGAAATATTATGTTTTGTATATTTCTCGGAAGTTTTTACTTATTTCAGTAAAAATAAGGAAAAATTAGCAACAATTAACTTTTTTGAAAAACATATATTGGAATTATATGAAATCGAAATCGAAAATCATAATTAATCCATGCCTGGATTAAATCAGCTACATTAATCCCTTATTTTCCCTGTAATAGAACAATTTATAAATTAATCATTTTACTTTGTGGTTAAGCTGATATCCCTATAGATTTTATTCATTTGTTAAAACGTGCCATAACTTCGTTTAAAATAATAATTCCCTACAATAATATGAATCTCTGTAAATATTAATTATTACCCACTTTGTAGTAAAGTACTGTGAGAAAAGGTTAACTGCATTTTCTGTGTATTTATATTCTACCTACCTAATGTAGGATTCTAATATGTAAGTAGATTGTTATTATATTACAATGTATGTGTAACCAACCGTAAGGAATTGTATGTTAAGGTGTGTTTAATATGTAATCATAATTATTAATTAATTAATAATAGGTACCTTTAGATAAATGATTAATAATTAATAAATGTAAATATAGTAAGTAAATATAAAAGATATAGCCAAGTATTGTTTTTATATTATTTCTTGTTACTTTTACGTTACAGTTTAGAGTTAAATGTGTAAGTAAGGCGAGTTAGAAATAGTTTTGTTGTGTATATTTATTATTAATTAATATTGTTTGAGTCGCGACGCAGCAATCGTTCGTTATCTAATTAAGATAATTACCTATACGTCTATAGAATTGAAAAATGTACCATTTACACTTAAGGAAAATAAATTAATGCTCATCTTCACTGGTTAAAATACAAATTTCAATTTTGCATTTTCCTGCCTTACTAACTTCGGCATCGGTATTATGCATATAAATGTATTTGTCAAGATCCAAAAGATTTAAGGGATTCTTTTAATAACAAATAAAGGCACTTCCTATAAATATGAAACACAGACATGGACACACTTTTCCCCACACGTAAATTAAATGTACGAAATGAATTTTAGAGAGCCTGTTTGATTTACATGTACAATGGATTAATTCTAGTTAATATATTAGTACGAAAAAATTGCTATAAATCACAGAAGTAAAGTACAAATCTTGGTACATTGTCCGTGTTTTGTAAAAAATTAAATATTTCAAAAAGCACTTCACCAGCCGAACAAGTTTTACATACAAAATCGTATAACGATAATATACATATAGGTAATAGGTATTTCATATCCCGTTTAGCACAATGCAATGCAATACAAGATAAGCCAACGTGTATGTAGAGTAATGTTGTTCACGGATTGCGTCAGAATATTCTGAAAAATATGAAACACGTGTACACGATGGCTTGATGATCTGGCATCTGGCTACTCTCTTTAAATCAAACCAATCGTAAGGATTTAAAATATCAGTAGTATTTCAGTATTTCTAAAAATAATATATTAATTTTTGAGTTGAATTTTTAAGGGCAAATTAATTCAGGTTCCCATTTACTTTAGATGGAACTAGAATCTGTGCAAAACACACACTTAAAATTATTATTAGAATTTTTGTGTGATAATTAAGTAAATCATCAAGATGTTATGACCAATTAGGTAAATGGTGAGCAAGGGGGCACTTGAATAAAATTATTTTTATTATTGTTGTAAATCCTTGATATGAATACTCTTATGATAGCTTAAATTGAAGCCGTTAGTAAACTTTCATAAGATTTGCAATCACCAATTCATATTTCCCCGCCTCTAAGCATTGATAGGCGACTTGCTACTGGTTACCCTAGTATACGTGCAGTATCGTGATAATCGTGAACTTGTCTTTGTTCTTTGTTATTGGTAACGTTTAGGGGTTCATTTTGAGCGGGAATAAACAAAACCGAACTCCAAAAATCCAGCCTCCACGGTCTCCACTCAAATCTTCAAGCAGACCACATTATAGTCCAGTTCCAGTCAGAGCTGAGTCCAGCCAGATCCAAAGCTAGAGCTCGTTCGGAGCACAAAAGTTGAAGGGTGCCTCTTGAAGGTTCAAAAGTTATTACAAGTGACGTTTCAAATAAGTTTTCCTTTGGGGTAAGTTTTTGAATTTATGTGTGAATATGTATGCTTTTGAAAATTGACAGTTTTACAACACGGACAACTGCCTACTTTTGACTTTTACTTGTGACTTGGACTTGAATCGTGGAACGGGTTGACGATTGACCATTGACGCTGAAGGTCAATCGTCAATGGCGCTCTAATTATGATACCTAATGTTAAATGTTTTTTGAATTAGGATATTGGACACTAATTCATAATTTTGCACTTGGAATTTGGTGGAAGTTATGTCTGGAAGGAGGGAACGCGGACTCCGGAGTGGAAAGAATATCAGTGTGGGAGTGGAACCTGCAACGGAGGATGAGGAGAAAGGGACTTTTGTGGTCCAGAGAAGAGGACGTCGGAAAACATTTCCGCTGGATACTGAAAATTCCCTACCCGACACCCAGGAAGAAACAGTGACAGAGACTCGCAAGGTAGGAAATATTTAATTTTTATTCCCGAATCTCGATTTGATTCTATTTCTTCTATTTATGATATCAAAACTGTCACTGTGCTACTAATTTATAATGTCAAAGTTAATTAATTAAACCTTTTGCGTAATTTCGCTTCTTGTTAGACTTTAAGACCAAGAAGAAGAAATTCCTTGTACTACGACGAAGTAGATCGTGCCACCAGTTCCATAATTAAAGAAATGGCACCAGAAGCAATAACAACTTCCTCAACCAGATCCAAAAGGCATGTGGAACCATCAGTAGTTCCGCGTAAAAGTGAACCACAAAGAGTTCCTAGGGGGAGACCCTCAAAAAATCCCGACCCTCCTTGCCCAAAAAGCGCTCCAAGGGGAAGACCCAAAAAGAATCAGAATCCGAATCCCCCGAAAATTATTGCCACTCCAGCTTATAGTCCTTTAAAAAACATTCCGTGGATTAAAACAGAACCGATTTCAACACCTCCCCGGGATTATTCCAAGGAAAATAAAGAGAAAAGCAAGAAACGAAAATATAAAAGGGAGACAGATGACAATACTATTCTGGGGATGGAATTGTGCAAATTTGACCAGCAACAGCAACATAAAAGCAGAGAAAGATATTCAGAACCTGTAATTTAATTATTTATTATTCCTTTGTTTAAAAAACTTGCTAATTACTTACTTTTTAATTCCAACGTTTACAAAAATTGATAAACAATTAAAATCCTAATCTGCTTTGTTTGTTTTCAGGGTCCTTCGACTTCCACTTCAAAGTGTTATACTCCAGAAACAGCACATCCTTACCTAGTATCTGATTATCTTCAGGCTCCTAAGAAATATGTATCAACAGGGTCATTGTACGGAGGATATCGAGCTGTTGCATCTCCACCCGAAAAGGGAGAGATAAGGGATCCAGTAAAGAGAAGTGAGGTTTACCGTATAAGTATTCGCCTAAGAAATTTACTGAAACTCCCAAAAGCCCATAAATGGGTCTGCTGTGAATGGTTTTACAGCAACATTGATAAGTAAATGGAATTTTTTATACAATTAGATTTTAAAATTTTAAAGGATATCTTCTAATCTTCTTCCTTTGAGTATATTTTGGAGTTTTTAAGTTTGAATTTAAGTTAAATTTGAAATGTTCTTCCTCAGAGTTTTGTTCGGTGGAGATAATGACTTTCAGCAATGTTTGAAGACCAATTTTCCCGATTTGAAAACGACAATGCTAACTCGAGCGGAATGGAGTTACATTCGTCGACTAATGGGAAAACCCCGAAGATGCTCTGATAGCTTTTTTGACGAAGAGCGCTTGGAATTGAACAAACGGAGACAAAAAATACGGATGCTGCAACAAAGAAAATATGTAGATTTCCAGACCAGCGAACTTCCTGAAGAGATTCCTTTGCAGTTAACTATTGGCACGGAAGTGAGTGCAAGAATTAAGGATAGAGTACACGATGGACTTTTTTTGGGCAAAGTTGATGGAGTAGATTTGTCCAATAATACATTCAGGATTACTTTCCACCGGCGAGGAGTGGGCACTCTCTCTGTTCCGGATTGTGACGTTCTTGTAAGGAATTATTATTGTTACTTTAATATTTTAATAGTTTTTAATAATTCGTTTTCGCTTTTCGAATATAATTTATATTCAAAAAACATATTTATTCGATATTTATAATTTATATTATATAAATATATATAGAAGTTCTGTTAAAAATAATAAACACGTCTAATTTCTATTTTGGATTCCAGTCGGTCGAACCAACAGAAACAATTCCCACTTCAAGTTTCGGATTGTTTCCACGGCGCAGTAATTCTAATCACTCAATAATCTCTCAAGTGGAAAAGCATCGCTTATTTGGCCCTTTTGAAAAGACTTCCGTGGAAATGTTGGGAGGATTTCAAATTCGGCGTCTAATATCCGTTGCAAGTTTTTTAAAAAGCTTAGATTTTCTTTTTCGTGCATGTTTAATAAATATTTTGGAGATAATTCTGTATAGTGAAATTCCTTCATGGAATCTTTAAAGAATGACTGCTGTATTAAGATTTAAATTTAAAAGGAAAATAAGTAAGATTGTTTGTGTAGGTGAAGCTTTCAAAATTGCTTCGTGGAAAACGTGAGAAGATACTGCAGCTTAAAGAATTGAACGTGGAAGGTGAAAAGATGCGAGCCTATTGTAAACCCTTCAACACAGACTACCGACTCAGGTATTCCCGTTGTGTCCTTGATTTGGAATCCATCAATGAGCAGTTAGCAATCTACTTAAATGACATACAAGAATACTGTCGTCACATTGTAACTGGTGTGAATGCTGGTCAAATGGTCCACTCCGAAGATTTGTATAATGAGTGTTCAACTGAAGCCCATGTTATTGTTAACACCCTCAACGCAAAAATGGACAGATACATGTCCAACAATGCAAACAGTTTATCCCTTATTTCGAAATTGGCTTCGCTATTGCTCCAAGTTAAGGTAGTTGAGTTATATTGTGAATATAATCCATGATTTGATGATTGTTTTTAAATATTTTTTGAAAACATAATTATTACAGAAACTAGTAACCAAAACCCGCCTTCCTTGCGAATTGAAGAGTTTGAAGGACACGATCGCGGACATCAAAATGAGTCTCGTTGGAACAAATGTCCTTCTTTTTCAAAATCAGATTGAAATTCCGATGAATAGAATTCAGGCTGGGATTTGCAAACAAACTAGTTGTTGATTCTTATTAACTAACCATTAATGATTTATCTTGCAATTTTAAATTGTACATTAAATTAAAACCTAATCCTTCTGCTACTATTTTTGAAATTAGTATGCACTATGCACAAACTATTAACTGTTATAATAAAACAATTTTCCTCCTAAAACCTTGTTTCTCATTTTACTTTTAAAATTGTGAAAAAAATTCAACAATGTTACTACGCTTTATGAATTAATTTTTTCCGTTACGGGAAGTATTCTTGTCGTGTTTTGGCTTTACAATTAAAAATATAAAAACTATGTAGTAAATTAAGTGAGTTACCACTAGGGCTAGATACTCTAAATAAATCAGTAATTTATTGAATTTACATTGCAGAATTGTTATTCTATGATTTAGCAGGACAGATAATAAAATGTGTACTGCCAATTGACATTTCGAATCGTTATTCCCCATTTTGTGATTAATTAAAAATAGATAATTATTAATAAATATTATTTAAACAATTAGACAAACCATATTCCGCCTATAATGATTCTAAAGCCCATGATGATAGACTTTATTATTCATCTAATATTCACCATAGATAATGCATTATATTATATTGCTCCACATTTTTTGTACCTTTTTAATAGTCCTTATGCACTTTTCATTTACTATTCAATTATATTAATTCTACATTTAAAGACCATGCTAACATATTATAAACTGCACATATGTCCCTGAAATATTCATTATAAGGGTTTCAGAGGCTAAAAATTATTCAAAAATGTGTTCCATATTGTGTTTATTTCCTTGTACGAGAATTTCTGGCATTCATTGTCGCTCGTCGGAATTCGTATATACGGAATGAACTGTATTAACATAGTTATATGAGTAATTATAGGTCAGTTTGATTTTTTATATTTTTAATTAATTTTAACTATAATATTGAACATTGAATTTCTGGCCTTATTTTTGATTATTTAAGAGGAGAAATCTTGTAAGTACTTCAACTTTTAAGCAGCATAGTATTACTAACTAGATGTAGGTCAATTTTCAAGCCTGCCTGTCCTTGAAAGTCAGCAGGAAGTCAGGTACTTTCCTGAACAGAGCTCTCATCATGGTTAAATCCGGTTTCCCTGAAGAGGGGTCCAATGAAAAGTCAAATCTTTGAGCTAGGCTTGTAAGGAAAACAAAGAATTCAGCCCTAGCCAAAGTTTCGCCCAGACACATTCGTTTTCCAATAGAAAATGGCATAATGGGCGGTCCCCCTTTTGCCAATTGCCCATTCGAGTCCAGAAAACGTTCAGGACGGAATTCCTCCACGTCTTTTCCCCAAATATCCGGATCGTGATGCAATCCGTAAAGATTGGGGAAGACTATTGTGTCCTTTGGAATGAAATATCCATGGAATTCAACATCTTCCATTGTATTGTGAAATATACCGAGGGGAACGATTGAGGAAATACGGAATGTTTCCATCATAACAGCTTCAGTGTAGGGCATTCTGCAAATCAATAGTAAATATTGTATTTTAGACATAAATATGTAAAACTCATTCCATACAGGAGAATTACTTTTCCATTAAAATATACATTTCTCCTATTCAACTATTTTAAGTGCACATTTATAGGCTACACAAAAATATTATTGTAAGTTATTGTGATATACTAGAAAAACAATTCCTGTAACCATTTCTCTGGCTAAAAATTAGCGAAAGTATATTTTATAATGAATTTTTTGTTAATTACAAAACGCTTACTTATTACGATCTTCCAAAGAAGGTAATCTAGATGTTCCTAAAACATTGGCAATCTCCTCGTATAATTTACCCTGGACATCCTTATTAAGTGCCAAATACAAAAGAGCCCAGTTGATTGTCATATTTGTCGTCTCAGAGCCGGCGATAAAAAGATTTATGCAAGATATCAACATGTGAAGTTCTGAAAATAAAAAGGAAAATACAATTTTTGCTCCTGCAGTGGGTAATTAGCGAAACACTGAATTCTGAATTAAACAAGATTTAGGAATAAATGTCATTTTAGAAACCTCCTTCCTCTTTATAAAACGAAGACGAGGGATCTGTCGTTTCTTTGATCTTTGAGAGGTACAAATCCATCAAATCTCGAATATTGTCCTTTTGAAAAGTCTTTTTGTGTTCTTCAATCTGCGACCCAATGAAAGAATGTATACGACCAACGGTTTCAATGAATTTTGTCCAGCCAATTAACCCTGGAGCTACTTTAATTGTCCAGGGAATTAGCATACCAGCATTGTTTGCATTTAAGGATTCCACGAAACTGTAAAAATGTTTATTTCAATTTCTGTTTTTCTGTTTTTCTTTTTTAATTTCGTTTGTGAATATTAAATTACCTTGATAATGTGTCCAACTGACCCTGGTACTTTGGATTGTTATAATCCAGTTTCTCTCCAGCGACAATTTGCCACAAACCTCCTAAAACTGCGACATTAAATTTTCTAACAGTGTTAATAGGTTTCCCATTCTCCTTTGCTAAATTTGTGACAATATCTTGCGCATATTCTTGCATCATTCCCTCCATTGACGCTTTTCCAAATCCAAAGTCCCTTAAATTCCGTAAATTGAAACGTCTTTGTTCTTCCCTGTGAGTTCCTTCAGAAGCTGTTATCCCTGTCAACACATTTCATATTTTTAATTTTGCTCATTTCTTGGTTTGTACAGAAAAGGAAGCAGAAAATCAAAATTATTAAAACGCCACAAAATAATTTTTGAAAAAGTATTTTTCATAAGTCCCGAAAAACTTTAAGACTAGACATTTTGAATCCTATAATTGCACCATATAAGTATAGCTCTCAATTTATCGGTATATCTAATTAAATTGAATATAAGAATGCATAAGAAATCCGTGCATAAGTAAAAGACTCCAGAGATTCATATTTTTCAATTGACATATTGCCAAAAATGTTTTCTCTCTACTTTTTTATTTTGTACCAAGTTTAAAATTGTATCGGAAAAATGGCTCCGCGTTGAAAAAATATTTAGCTAATACACATCTTGAGATCTTTCAAGAAAATTTAGAGAAATATTCTTTGGCTATTGAAAGATGTGCCTTGGGTGTCTCCTTCACTAAAATTGAAGTTATTTTACCAGAAAAACCTTAGCCCTTTTAAGTACATCCATGCATTAATTAAGTTTGAAATTCCTCTCCCAAACTTAAATTATGTATCCAATGCAACTTAATCGTTTGTAGAAATAACTTGGTGAAAATTGTGCTTACCTCGTTTAGCTCCTTTGCAAAGTGCTAAAAGAGGAGGAACACTAGGTCGACCAGTAAACACTTGAGTATTGAATGCTTCTTTAATCAGATCATAATCGTTTATCACTATAGTTCTGCAAAATAATTGAAACCAGTTCATCGTAACGCAAAATAATTAAGCACAGCAGAGAATAGTTTTTGTCATTTAAATTACCTATAGCTCCCGAATTTGAGTCCCACAAGCTTTCCATACTCTTTTTTCCAAGAGAGCAAAAGTTGCAGTACACCCTTACGAAAATGGGGCAAGGTTCCGAGAACAGGGAAGACAAACGGCCCTGAAGAAAAAATGTTTTTGGCTTTTAGTACAATTTACAAATCAACAAAAAATAATATCTGGTATACCTTTAGGAAATCTTGAGTTTTCGGGATATCTTCCTTTGTACCAAATCCATGCTGCACCAATTAGTAGCAGAGTCAATATTTCTGTCAGCATTTTCTTTTTTGTCTAAACTCTTTAGGAAATAACGTGTAGAAATAATCACTCTAATTATTTTAATGTAGTGTTTATTTTAAAACAAATTCTACTATAAATACAATTCCACCTACAATAATTAAAATTAAGAGCACAGAAATTGCTAGTAAGTAATTCTAATTATCAAGATGTTTATGACTATTACACTAATCCTGATTTGTACTTGTTTTAATTAAAAAATATCTACTGGTTCTGTTCTAAACATTTAACGATGAAAATGCATACGTATGTTGTATCCTTTAGAATGGTCAAAATCCGACTGGTTATAGTTATAAGTTATGAAACATTTGTTATAAGAGACTTTGACTGGTCCTGGTAGCTCTGCACTCTGGAATATCTGTCTGTGATGTGAGATAACAAAATTAATGCATTGCTGTTAAGTGATATTTTATGACTACCTGGACCTACTTTCCTGCTACAATTCTTCAATCCTACGAAAACAACCTTAAGGGACAAACAGTATCAAGGAGTCAAGGGCATTTCAACTTTGTTCAACACAACAACAAAAACATTATTATTAAAAATCCTAGTATAA